>JAUZND010073635.1:0-16775 GCA_034780555.1 Coelogynopora nodosa
TTGAGATTTTGAATTATATTACAGAAAACCTTGACAATGAGTTTAAATAATTAAATCAAATAGTTTAGAGTCTGACTGCAAGAAATTATTAGCAAGTTTTAAAATAGTGAGAATCAGAGCAGAGAGGTCGTTAAGACGTAAGTTAACATATGTATATTTGTTATATTAAATACATGTATCTTAATATAATTCATTGTTATTTATTATAAAGATTTGGGATTGTAGTAATCATTTCCTAGAAGCCAAATAAAATAAATATATAAATAAAATAAAATAGAAGCCATAAGTATTTATAGTTATTAAAATACAATAGTTATTATACTTAATAAAATACGACACATATGATACACAGCTACGGAATTAGTTATTTCATTGATAGATATACAAATTATAAACGAGAACATTTTATATTTATTTACTGCGACACCAGCATGTTGTAAAGCGTATGTAAACATTAAATTTACAAAATAATCTTTAAATTACTTTTCTAAATATATGATTCGCACAGTATAATAGTAAAAATTATTCTTTTAAAAATTGAATAGTCTAAATCACTATCAAGACAAAAAGCTATAATACGATATATATGCTTCTAACTATAGTTGGTAAATGTTCTATATGTTGTAATATGTATTATTCTATTTCGTGTTCGATAACAACGAAGAATAAAAAATGTATATAAAAATATATGTACAATATATAATATATTTTATTATAGCAATTAGCGAATAAATGTGAAGAATAAATGTGCAAAAAACGTGTTCATATCGAAAATTTAAAAAAAATGATATATGGATTATTATTTATTTTTTGTTATTATTGAAATTTTAGTATTTTTCATTGTAGCAATAAAATTAATTTTAATATATATTAGATCCGTATTAAAAGGACATGTATATTGTTATTATTACAATTATTATTTATAAACTATATTTATGAATTTAAAATATAATAAAAACTATTTCTCATTGTTATTATAATGGCAACTTATTGCTATTTATCATGCTTATAGTTATAAAATTTACTGTATATAGTGTCATAAATGATAATACCATATACAATTGTTTTAATAATTATTCAAAAAATTTCCTTTTATAATTACACTGATAAATTAATGTATTAATTCATTAATAAATTTATAAATTTAATTATTTATATATTCATTTATTAATTAATTAATTAATTAATACACTCAACTAAAATAAAATACATCAAAAAATTAATGTTAGTCTGTTAATATGATGGCTTCCAGATAGTAGATTATTTTAAGGATAATTGCTATAACATGGATGTCTGAATAACCCATCTATATAAGAAAAAAATTAATTATTATCTACTTAGCTCTTTTAAGTAACTATTTTACGTTGCTTAGACTTGTCCTTTTAGGCCTATGATCAGGCCAGATCATATCGTCCACCAAAATATAATTTCTGCCACTCAAATCACTCCACAACTTGTAGAAATGTAACAACTCATAATTATCTGTATAAAAAATAATTTGGTACCAAATTAAATTATTATTTTTTAATTTTTTAATTGTGACGTTATTAAAATTAGGCCTACTAAAAAATGTGCCTTATAAGAGAAACGACATTTTTCAAATTATATTGCTTGTTTGAGTTACAAACAAAAATTTTTCCGCAGTTTAATTGTTCATACATTTAGTTTTCAATTTCTTTTACAAAATTAGCCTTTAAAACGGCATCACGAAAAAAATTCTAGAGGGGGGGGAGGGTTGTACACCTCCATTCCAGCGACTTTTACACATATAAAATAATAAAGGACTGTGAAGGAAAAACCGCACACTAATATCCAAGTTTACAAAGGATAGTACACAGTCCGTACATAATATGGGTACCACACAAACTATTGTACATAATATGGGTACCACACACAACTATAGTCAACAATTATAATTATACTGGTATTGTCTAATTATGCAAATACGCAATGCCGCAATTGTCTACTATATATTTCTATTATGAGATACTCTGCAGATATTGCCACTTCTCATTTAGCCTATTTTGTTGATATTTAGTGAATCCCCAAGTCTTAATTAAATTATTTTAATTTGAAATAAATTAACTTTGTTTAAAATTATTAAATTAAAAAATGTAAAAGTAACTTATTTTTATCTTTGAATAATTGTTTTCATTATATAATATTAATTTTTATTATTAAATTAATATTTTATGTATTATATGATTTCATATATTATTTGATTAAGTAGATGTTTACAACTTTGTCGGATTTTTGAGGAACGGGGTGCTTTCCCTGGAAAAATGATGAATAATGATAACTTTTATTTAAAATAATATTTATTATTTTCTGATCAAAATTCCATTTAAAATGGTCAATAATATCATTAAAGTACGGTTATAGTTAGTATGGTAAACAATACAAAATGGAAGAAGGTGACAGATATAATCCATGTCAATATCTGAATGCTTCACAATAAATCTGATTTGATTCAACGGCATCCACATTTTAACTGATTTACGTCAAGATTGAAACGCTGTAATATTTAATATTTAATATCTTGTATCAAACATTCATTAATATCTTTTACGAGCGACGCCCGATTTAAAACTTTGTACTCTAGTTTTTTTTAACATTAAAAAATATTTTTTAATTATTTTTTAATTTGGAAAAAAAATTAAAATAGTTTACTTAATTTGATCACTCTATATGTCTTGCCCAATTTTTTGTAAGTGACATAATTATTAATTGATTTGTCTATATTTTCATTATTAATTATACTATTTTTTCCTTAAAACAATCTGTTTTCCTTCCCATTTTTAAAATATGTTTGTTAAAAGAATCTATTTTTATTACTAAAATATTTAAAACAATTAATAAGATTTTATTTTATTTTTTTGGTATATTTGCATAAACTGAAAATTTTCCGTTTAATTTTTTTATAGTTCATAATGTTATCAAGATAGTATTTTAATGCATATATATGTAGCAAATATGATATTCTATAAATAAAAATTGATTTAAAGGTAAATAAATTTTATTTATTTTAAGTAATTACATAATATTATGCAATAGTAAATAATGAATTTATTCAAAAATTAGTTTGTACTATTCAATCTATATTTTAATTTGTGAAATAATTGAGTAAATTGAACTTAATTTTGCAAACTTTTATAATCCTTTCGAACATTATATACAAACCACATAAGTTCTTGATAGAATGATAATAAATTATTGGAATTAATATACTTACACGAAAATTATAAAAGTTAGAAGAACCTTATTGAGATT
This sequence comes from Coelogynopora nodosa, assembly GCA_034780555.1. Classification (NCBI taxonomy): domain Eukaryota; kingdom Metazoa; phylum Platyhelminthes; order Proseriata; family Coelogynoporidae; genus Coelogynopora; species Coelogynopora nodosa. Next base: position 3,271 of record JAUZND010073635.1, read on the forward strand.
ATACACGAAATTTGTATGGAGAAAGGTGTCCAATTTTTTAAAAAGTAATACGATTTTTTTAATTCTAATTAAATAACCCATAAAATTATAATTTTACTTTTATAAATATAGTAAATCACAGTACAAAAATGTTTATTGCCTGGTGTAGTCAGTCACATATACAAGTTTGTATGTTAATCAACTCGTTTATTCAAGAAGCACACAAAAGTTATATATAGAGGCAGGAATTGGACTTGGTTAACTTTATTAAATTTTATGCAATAAATTTATATTAATTAGACTTAAATAATGGAGTATGCTTCAGATATATATTTTTAATTAATTAATTGAACTATAATCCAACTGCGGAAGTCTATTTGCTTATTACATATTAGAAAAGATTATAAAATATTACTTTTTCTTTTAGTTAATATTGGATATTATTTATTAGAGATTATATAAATACCAGAAGTTTTATACATTATATATAATTTCTTACAATAATTAGAAACAAGGTTATATTTAATACTATTGAATTATTTCAATAAAAACAAATAATTTTTAGGATTTTTGGTTAAATTTATAGCCATGACATAACCTTAACAGTAGTTAAAGATGTATAGCTTTTTTTGTAATATATTAATACTTTTATTACTATGTTAATGGTAAATAGTTTTTGTTTATCTACACGACAAAAAAGTAAAACAGATTGCATCAAATACTACAAATGATTTTTAATAGCTGAAATACACCTACTCCTTAATTGATTGTTTTTATTTATATTTAATGATTTATATTCATTTTTTAAATGTTAAGGTTCTTTAAGATTACTTACTTAAGGTTTATTACTCCCAAAAACACACTATTGTTTGCAATGTACTAATATAATCGTAAATATTCGAGAGCCCAAGTTTGGCAGAACATAGGCATATACTATATAGGCAACACTATTATCCAACCCATCAAACAAGCAAAGATCCTAGGGTTCATAATCAACGATACACTAACTTGGTCGGATCACATTGATTCAATCTCAAAGAAATGTGCCAAACGTATGTACTTCCTTTGTATGCTCAAAAGAGCACGCACACATCAAATAAAATCATCTAAGTGTACAAGGCCATCATTAGGTCTATTTTGGAATATGAAGCCCCAGTATGACACTCTGGAATCACTCAGGCCCAAAGCACCACCTTAAAAAATTTACAAAAAAGGCTGTTTCAATTATCTCTCCCGACGTCAGTTACCGTTATAACTGTGTGTAATACGCCGAAACTATGAAGAACCACGATATTTCAACTTTAGCCTTTTGTAGACAGACTCTCGCAACCAAATTTTTCCAAACGCATAGAGTACCGCAACGAGATATCGGACATCCTCGAGCCATATCACACCACAAAACTCAGAAAACGCCGTCAATTTAAATTCAAGGCACATACAACCCATTGTATCAGAAAAGCTTCATCCTATCAGAGGCCCCGAAAAATATTAAATGTGTTTTAACTTTCTAATTTTGTCTTGTACATGAGTTTCGCCTATTGTAATATGTCCTTTTATTCTTTTATGATTTCGATTGTAAATTGAGACTCAAACCCTCGGGTTTTCGTTAATTCCCAAATATAAATATTATCTTATCTTAAAATAAAAAAAAGGGTTATATAATATATTTTATTTACTTTTAAAAATATTTTAATATATTTATAATTCATGTATTATAAAACAATCATTAATTATATTATAATTTTTATTGCAAAAAAAATCTTATTTTATTTTTTTAATTGTTAACTTTAATTATAGCAAAACGTATTTCTCATAAAACCCTAAAACACTAAATAGTGTTCTTTAACATTTTATAATGCGAAACACATAAAAAAACCATTAATTGTCTGTTGTTTAATATGGATCGACTTTTTGGCAGCAAATATATATTCTAACTGTGTTTTTCCACTTACTTTATAAATCTAAAAAGCCATTATACTAGGTATACTAGCAATAATTAGCACATCACAAATATTAATTTATGCTAATTTAATTCTCCCAGACTTCTTCAGTCAGTGACACGCTGAACATTCAATGGCATCCAATCTCATCTGATTATCAAACAAAAGATGTCTAGCGCAAGATAGAAACAGTGCTTTCCGTTCCTCAACAATTGATTTTTACTGTAGGACAGCAAACTGTATACTACTACGTTAGTTAGGTATATAGTTTTAATGCCAGTGTTGGGCAAATATTTCATAGACTTCCTGATTTGAAATGTGTGTCGTGATTTACTATCTATAGTTAAAACTACTATTTTCTTAAAGTTCCGAGACTGTAGTCCAATTATACCCGAAAAAAAGTTATATTATATATAAATATGTGTAATAATACATTAACGCTGGTTTTCACAAAAAATTGTTTTTTTTAATATAGGATGAAATGTTTTGTGAAAGATATAAATGGAATTAAGGAACAAATTTTTAACATTAACAGTTAAAAGATCAAGGATGGGGTATGAGAGGGTAACAATTACGCGCATCTTGTTTTGTCTTCTGTAGTGCAAAAGTTTACATACATTTGAATTAATGATTCTAAAATATAGTCCAAATATCAAATATAAGTTATTTCAGAATTTTTTGAATAACAATTGGTCACTTGGATTGACTATCTATTCTATACAAATGTTCAATATTTTAAATTATTGTTGTGGCTTTTTTTAAATATATCTTATGTATATTATCATCAAATTACGGATAACTGATAACATTTAAAATTAATTATTTTGGCAAAAATTTGATATTTTTTACTGAATATTTATTAATTTCTTTATTGAATCAACTTAATAAATACGATGTAATAAATATTTAGTATAAAAGCAGTACATATATTTAAAATTAATAATAATTAAAAATACTTTTTACTGTAATACTTATTTTGATCAATTATAAACAAGATGTGTGGATTAAATGTGACAAACAAATTACTTCAGTTATAAATATGATGTGAAATAAATGCATATACCGTCAAAAATACCGTCAAAATTATATTTTTATCAAAAATCTATACAATTAGTGAAGTAATTTTGGAAAAAATAATGACACCACTGACGATAAACCACATGACAAATTCATTTGACAAAATGTAATTAATATAAACTTCCATTAAGCTAGTGTGCTTTTGAAATAAATCAGTGGAATACTTGTTAAATTACAGCCAGTTACAATCGATTATTAGCAATTGGTTGTTTTTCAATTTTCGATGGGAATTCAGCAATTGTTAATTAGTATTTACAGCTAATGGATATTCACAAAAGGATGATATGTATTGTCGATGAATAAACTATGACGGTTAGCTATAGCTTAACATTTAAAAAAATTATATTTATATTTTATTAACTATTAACAATCAATAAATACTGATCAATAATTTGTAAATATCTATCAACACAACTGCTTAATAAATATTAAAATTGACTTAATGGAAATATAGATACTGCAATTTTAAGCATATTATATTTGAGCATGTTTGATTATATTAGTATGACAATTAGCTTGTTAATATCATCCAATGATAAACTATTATAAGTTTAATTAAATATATATATATATACTCTATATAAGCTCGTATAAGTCCTATTCATTTCAATTTCATTTTAAAATAGCGTAACTACGTTTATCAGTTTTATCTAAAGAAACATTAAAACTGGGAATATAATACACGCAGCTCACATTAAACTTTAACATAAAGCTTAATTATATTCTGATATCTGCATCACTTTAAATAGTCATTTTAACTCATCGGTTGGCAAAACCGATAACATTTAAAATAACACAGAATATTTTCTTAATCTATAATATATTCAGTGGTACTCAGATGGTTTCAGCAACCTTTAAGATATATTTTCGAATATATAAAGCAGAATTTGATTATATAGGTAACAGATAAATGTATGTTTACTCTTATTGACCCGTAAGTATACCTTCCATACTACTAAAATTGCCAATTGTCGCCCTTGATATTCTTGAAATCAAAATAAAATTCGGAACATCATAATCATTAATTTGATTGATCTTATTTCAACATAAATGAACGTTTGGAACTATAGAAATCGGATGCTTCACTCTGATATGATTTAGACTTACTACATCCAAGTACTAAAAAGCATTATATTCGTTGTTAAATTTTATAAATCGTAAAAAATAGTTTAAGTAAAAATTTACTGTATTTAGTAAAAAATATATATATATTCTTAAAAATATTATATATATTTAAATAGACCTTTTTGAATAAATCAATTATAATTCTTATTGGTTAATGTTTAAGGTTTCATCTTTTCCCAATTTTACACAATTTAATTATAATTTTCAGCTATCGAATTATTTGTAAACGATTTTTTGCGATGATACTCCCCCACCCTCTTCATAATTACACCCACTCTATACTAAGAAACTAGAAAAGGTCATTGATAAGCAACCTATACACTGAAATATGTATATTTGCATCTATAATAGAATTCGACTAATATGTTTAACCTACTAACCCAATACATAAATAGATTAACTCATTTATTTTTATTTGTAGCATATTGATCGTCTATTGATTCATTGCTGTGTCGTCAATCCATAATTATTTCCTGGCTTTAGTTCTTATTTTGGCAGAGGCAGTTTTTGCTAAAATCACCGGGGGGTGTTTTATATAAAGACTGAGGAAGGTTGCGGCGACACAATGTATTGTTAGTAAATATATTTGTAATAAATAATTTTATACGCAATCAAATCATTTTATTAAAGAAAAATGATGATAAAATATTTATCAATCAGTAAATCACCAAATTTGCCACGAGCATGTTGTTTGTGATAAACTAAACTAAGTTAGGTATATAAACTATGTTTCACAAAATAATGTGAAATTAGCTTATAAGAATAATTTTTGGAGCTAAATAATGAATTAGCATGCCCTTAAAAAATTATTATTGTGTTATATGTATACTTTAAATATATATATATATATTATACATAGAGTACTATCTTTGTATATCGATGTTAAGTTTAAGTTTAAATTCAAATTAGTAACTGTATATTTTTTTCGTAGTTGAAATTAATCAAACTGATAAATTCTAATTTTCTGTATGTCCAAAATATACGAATATTTGTTGAAAATTGGTAAATATATAAGTTTTATACATTATTGTATATATATAAATGAATACACCATATCATATTGTTGTATTTCTTATTCGAACATAAATTTTAACTTAATAGACGCTTCCAAAATGTAACAATTATGTCGTGCAAACAAAGGATAACGGGACTAATTGTGACGCCAAAAAATAATTTATCAATTTGAACTACTGAGTTTCAACTTCATTCTCATTCTTAAGTAATTTAAAAAAATATTATTGTTGTAACTATATTCTATACTAGAACGGTTATCGTGGTAACAATAATTTATATGGATTCTTTTATACGTGTTTATGAAGAGATATAGTAAATACATTTAATACACATTCACTCTTACAACACACTTACGGTACTATAACTTTTAATTAACGTCAGCATATATTAATATATATGTATACAGGTTTCTCTTACTAAATATATTTTATACGAATTATGTTTTTTTAATTGAAAAGTATCACATTACATTTTTATTTTGTTAAAAAATTAATTAGCTTATAACTATAAATATGTAGTCAAAATTAGATTATGAAAACTTAGAGTCAAATATTTTATCTACAGTATTTAACCAAAAGTAATTTGATAAATTATTACATAAAAAAATAGGAATAAGTTAAATTAATTATTTATTTATTATGTTATGTAGATCAATAAATTAATATGAAATCCATTAAGATTATCTTATAGCATTTGAGAAAACGAATGCATGAGTAGGCCTATACATTAATGCACATATTAACAATTAATTTACTGCTTATATTGACTTCATAACCACGAATAATAACCTTGATATAATCTAGCAGGTTAATAAATATTTTAAAATTCTGAGTATTTTGTTAAAAATAATATCATTCATTTTTTACTACAATTGTTTTAAATTTAGGTTATAGCCTTAAAAATAACTATAAAATAAAAGATATTTAATTAATTAAAATTAGGATACTAATTGATTTATTAAAAAGTAATATTTAAGAAATAAGCTTTAATGAAATATTTATGATGCATATTAAATTTAAATACTAAATTTGTCATTTTAAAACTTTATTTAAAAAAATATATAAGTGTACTGCTGTGTATCGAATGTTTTCGCTATAACTATTTTGTGCAAAAAATCGATCTTCAAATAAAATCAAATATCATTGTATACGCATGTATAGAGAATATGTCTGCATAACAGTGTATATAAGTAATTTTGTTACATATAGTTATTATTAAATGGACGTGTTTCATAAAAGTAAAATCAATGTATAGTTATGTTCACTGAAGAAGCCGATAAACCATACGTAGGCTATGTAAAAAATAATCGACTGTATCCAAAGAAACATTTCTCAAGTTTTCTGTTTATTCACACAGATACAATTTATGTTATGATTCACAGTTTGTATTCAAATTTACAGAAACATTGAATGTTATTATTAAATATTTATAGAAAATTACTTCAAAAAGAAACACTTGTATCTTTGGTTTAAAAGCCTAATCATATTACTGTAGCCAAATTGTAAAGGGTATAATGCCTAGAATTCAAAATATAAAATTTTGATTTTATTTTAAATTATTTTAAAATTCATAACCACAAAAAAAGCTAGGTATCATGATATCTGATCAAACGATCAGACGACTTAATAAATACATTAGATAACACAGATTGGTGTAATTGTACACTATAGGGAAAGCATGATTCGAATTTATGATGTAAACAGCACTAATAGTTTTGTTTATAACTTATTTAATAAAAATTTTGTTTGCAATTAAATTGTACAATCTTTTTAAATTTAGGTTATACCAAGATTACTGTATTGAAATCAAAAACAAATTAAAAGCATATAGAAACTTTTAAGGAAACGAATAAACTTGTGAAGACTTATAACCGATCTAAGTTAAGGATTTATGGGTCCATTAAATTTTTTAGGGAAATGGATCGCCGTCAAAAAAAATTGATGCGTATTTTGAATTTATTAAAAGCAACTTTATTTATTAATTGTTATTTTCTTAAATAATCCTTATTTATTTAAGTATTTTGCTTATAATCATGAATTATTATAGTATATTCATAACATAGATATTATATTTATTTTAATAAAATACATTTTATAATATAAAATGTGTATGATTCATAATACAGCGAAACAAATTGTTTTTAAGTTAAAATAATTAATAAATTAATATCATGATGTTTATTAATATATATGATGCATCCAAAATATTTGCAATTTTATTTTATTTTATAATTAATTGATTAGTATTTAAAATTAGGGTGGATCAATTCATCAATTTGTACGGACTCAACTTTTCATTTTAATGATATTAGAACATTACAAAAGAAATTATTGCTGATTAGTTTAAAAGCAATATTTTCAAAATTTTGTAAAAATACTTATAGAAAAACATAAAATATTCGGAATCATTATGATATTATGAATATTGGTTTAATAATAAATAAAATTAATCCGTCTTATTATAAATGCATATTTATGGATGCATCAATATCACATTAACTTAATTAACAAAATATTATTTCCAAAACTGTGTGAAACTTACGTTGACCATTGCAACGACGAATTATGTTGTCCAAAAAAGTATTTTGCGGTGCAACTAAGCCACGTCGTGAACCAGACATTTCCACTCACTGAGACAAATGAATTAATTCCCTTTTCTGGAGAAACTTCTCAACAAAACATATTTCAACATTGTTTCACATTTTAAGTCTTCAATCGGTGAATGTTGGATAACGAATACAACGGTATAATTGCTAGATTCCAAATAAATGTATAACCTCCTACTTATCAAACAAACAGATTGACTTCTTTTTATTTTTGAAAATAAGGCACAGTTGTAAATATTGTAGTGTTAATTTCAGTGAGAAATGACAATAAAATATGTAAACAAGATAGTAACCATTTATTTTTTTACACTCTTACTGTATTGGTTAATATTTCGAGGTTGTATTTCACCAACCAGTAAATAGTTTAGCTGAAAATTATAATGTAGGAAAATACTGGCGAAACGACTAGAAATGTTACACAAACTCCTCCTTCTTGAGACAAATGCAATAATGTCATATCAATGTATACGGCATTTAATTTAATAGTAATTACGTACATGCCCTTCGGTGATTAGATATTTCATATATCAGAGCTTAAAGGTGGGGCCCCGTTTTTTGTCAGTTGTCTTTAAAAATAGAAAAGAGTAAGGCAAATTTTATTGTTATAGTTCAATATTATATTACATTATATTTTGATTTTTTCATGAAGTGTAAAATAAAATATCAAATAGTACATACTAGTAACATCCAACAAATATGGAATCGTATGTCTTCTCAATTTTCATTAAAATGTGATGTTTTTGTGGGAAAAGACTATAACTAATTCTCTAATTTGGAAACCAAACAACTATATTTTGGCTATTAGGCCATAATATAAAATTATTGCAAAAATGTAAAAGAATATGTTAATTTATAGAATTAATTTATTACATAATAATTGTTCACTGTTATGTAATATAATTAATTTACACTACACCTTGAAATCTTATATGAAATTGATAACAAGCAGTCTGGGCAAAAACAAATTTATTTTAAAATTGATATAGGCCTATATATATATATATAGTTTTCGGAAAACTGGAAACATTTTAAGGAATGTTCCAATGGGATAAATACACAGATATTATAAACTAATTCAGTGAAAGAAGAAAGTTGTGTATATCCCTTGGCCGCATAGTAATTAAGAAAAACAGATATAAGCCGGAGCTGCGAAATAGATGTTATATTTTATTTAATGTGAAGCATTTTATATTTTTATAATTAAGTATATTTTGCGAACTATGTGTTTTCTATAAATGTGTTTTAAAATGGTCGATTTTCAAAATGGTTGCGCACGTATTAATAAATTCCCGCTGAACTAATAGAGTGAGTTTTCTACATTATATAATGCTATTTTCTTTCATTACATATGTATATATATATATAGAATGTATATAGGCTATACGTTCGAATAAAGTGATGCAAAACACGTAGTTGAAGGATTAATATAGAATTGCTTTTAGAATTTGATCTTTTGCTTTTTCATTTAAATTATAGAAAACAGTTTAAAATTATTTATATTTTTATCGATTTTTGTTCAAATTAAGTTTCTATTGGGCTGAAATCTTATTCTAATTTACTCAGTCACGATTTTCAAAAAAACGATATTTTTTTATAATTTATTTAGGCATTAATAACAAAAGAAATTAGCGATTATTATTTTTCAATAATAAATTTAAGATAAAATTCTACAATAATCACAAAAATTATTAATAAAAATTGTTTTGTTTTAACAACTCAATATTTAACTCTTTTTCAATGGTGAATGAATATTGTATTATAATTTTTAATTGATAAAGTAGCCTACATATTAATAAATTTATAATATTAACATTCAAATTCAAGATTATAAATATGTGTAATATGCATATTTAAACATTATTTTAATGTATAGTTTTTATATATTCCGATAAAATAGAGTTACGTCTGCCTACAATAGAAACACCGCCTGTTATCACACTTTCCAGAACTTCTGAAATACAATGTAGAGTTAATAGAACAAACTCTCTGACACCTTACTCTATCTTGAAATAGCCAGAATTACCTTCATATATACATAGGTTGCGCATTTATAAGTAGTCGGCCCCATGTTAAATTTTTTTTAATTCGCTCGTTTAACGCTAACCGACGGCCAGTATTCATTATTCACTGTTCTAAAACAATCAATAAAAAACACACAATGCAAGAAAAAACTTACCTAGTGTACACGTGTGTATTAAGTACGTAGACCATGCGAAAGACACACAGATAACAAAGTTGTAATCATAAGTAGCATATTAATACAATTTCATTTTTATTATTATTATGTAATGCATATAAAAGCTTTATAAAATAATTTGTAAAATAAAAATTTAACATGGGGCCGACTACTTATGCGCCACCCTGTCATGATCAAAATCTCATTTTGGCTGTCGTAGAGATATTTTAGAAACATACTGAAAAGACTACAAATTTGTTATAGATTCATCGCTTTTTATTGATGTTCCATATTGTATTTTGTTTATATGTTTAACTGCTATTATGTCTATATATGTCTAAAACGTTGTCCTTTGAGTTAATTCTCTTTCTAAATATTTTATAGTCTCTCAAAAATGATATATGAAATACTATTTTACTATATATACAATAGGCCTATTGCAGGTTATTTTTTGTACTTCAGATTCCAATTCGGACGGAAATAAAACTTTTTAAATTTTTTAATATTGTATATATATTTTTTAATAACTGTTCATTTGTATTTTTTTTCACTAGATGACCATACCCCCAGTTTCCTGGACTTTTTTCAAAATCCCGCAAGATTCTTGACGAGAAAAATTCGTATGCTTTCCTGCAACAATCCTACAAAAGATTCCCGCTGTATTGTGAAAGAAAAATTCCGTGCTCTACCGCAATATTCCGGCCAATATTCTTGCAAGAGATCCTGGCACCTAAAGTATAATAAAAACGACTTCAGTTTTAAGAGGCATTTTATGATCCTAAGAAAAAGTATTATGCAAGGATGATGCTTATTGCTACAATCAACCAATGTTTGAAAATAAATTCAAAAAGTAAGTACACTTTTGAACAGATGAAAGCGACTTCAATTTAAAGAGACATTTTATAGTCCTACAAAAAAAGTTTAATGCAGGAATTATGTTTAATGCTCCAATGTTTAAAAAATAAATTATAAAAAATAAGTGGGCCTACACTTTCGAATAGATACAAACTATATAAAAAAACACGAGCAAGATTTGCATTTTACTTAGTGAAAAAAAGCGGTAAGTTGAGTCAATTTTGTATATAACTTAATTACAAATTCAAATTATAAAAGTCCTCCGCAATATTATGAATAATATGTATATTCAGGTGGAACGACCTAATATAACTAACATGTAACTAATGATGAAACTCATGTAACTTATATCTGTTTTATGAAAACAGCGAGTATTACATGCACCATCTAATCTTTTGCTTCTTTATCATATATTAATTTGTTCCGTTTTAGAACGGTGAAAACGACTCTGTGGCATTTTGCCACTGTAAAAGTTTATAGAAATCTATCCAACCACGCCCAGAAAAGATATACAATGAATAAAAACATAGATTCAACATAATCTCAATAACTTGCTAATAGTCTAAGTTTAGGATTTTTACCATGATTTCGAATATTGCAAGATCATGGCAAGATGGCAAGTATTAATAAGATCAAGATAAATATTTTGAATTTCTTAGATCCTGATCAAATCTGTATTTTTGTCAAAAATTATTACAAATATCTTAGTAAGATATTTATAAGATATAGGCCTACTAGCCACAACTACAACAAATTATACATTGGATTTTATAACAAGATATCTTTCAAAAATTCCATTTTTCCCACGAAAAACACATATATTTATTGTTGTTTATATTTTTGCTTGCGCATTAATCTGCATGTTCTTGTAAAATATAATCATCGCTTTTGACGATATTTTTTGTAATGTCTATAGTTATTAGTATTAGATTTTGTAAGTTTATTGTGTTAAACATTATGGTTTTGAATTTTTTTAAATTGAAAAACGTTTTAGCATTTCATTTCATTTGAATATATAGCAGCGAAATTAAAAATAAGTAAAGCCTTGAAATATTAGACTATTAGGCTATAAGTTTGAGAAGTTTGAACTTATGTTTGAGCACGATTGAACACGATTTTCAGGTGTTATTTTCCTTATTATGTTATTTATTATCTATTATTATGTTATGTTCCTCGACCAAAGAATCCTCGAGCGCTTCAGACAGAATCCTTATACTTTCGAGCCTTATATGTACCCTACAGCTAGCTCTGATATATAATAAAGTATATTAATATATTTGTACATGATTATAACTGATGTAATGTACGTTTACTATATTATTTAATATATACCTTTTAATATATGTGGAAATATTTGTAATACGCATGGATAAAAAATATATTTTAGTATTTCAATATTTCAATATATCTAGGTATTCCTATTTATCTTATACAGGTATCAATATATCTAGGTAGTTCAATATATCTAGGTATTTCAATATATCTAGGTATTTCAGTATATCTAGGTATTTCAATATATCTAGGTATTTCAATATATCTAGGTATTTCAATATGTCTAGGTATTTCAATATATCTAGGTATTTCAATATATCTAGGTATTTCAATATATCTAGGTATTTCAATATATCTAGATATTTCAAAATATCTAGGTATTTCAATATCTATTGAAATTGCTCCACCATGGGCAGCTCTTATCAAATCTGTTCCGTTTCCAACGATATGTATTATTATACATTTTTTATATTTATATGGTTTATACACGTTAGCGCCGCGATTTTTTAATTGGGGGACAAACACTCCAATAGTCCGACAGATACAAAATATAAAAATTACATGCTTTGAATGGCAGTATATATCAATTAATAATTTTTATATCATAGCTACATAATTCTCACAGCAAATAGAATTATCAGACATATTTGTATTTGTCATACAAGAGTATTACTTATTGGAGTGGCAGAGAAGGGTATATAATCATTTAGATATTACAATATTTTACTATTTAATTCACTTGCAAGGTTTATTTTTCATTAGAATTGAAATATTTTGTTATGTATATTTATATCATTCTTTATTTAATAACAGTGCGAAATTCATATTATTTGATAGAAATATTAAGATCAAATAATGAAGGACACTCTTAACTATTAGGTCATTAGTTAACTTCTGAATTCAATGAAATTACTAAAATTGTATATTAAAATAGATAAAATTTTGACACATTTGTGATTTTAATTTCTTAATAATGCAAAATATTATTAATTAATTAATTGAATGTACAATATATAGTCCCGCATTAACCATTATTATTGATGTGAAAATGTTTAATGCTAGAAATACGTTTAATATTTTCATAACTTGTTTTCCTACTTTATTATAATTATTTATAGTGATATATAATACTTTGAAAATATGGGATGTCTTTTGTGTAAAATATTTTCTTAATTCATTTTTTAATTAAATATAATGTCAATGATTTATAATTATAGTGTTTTCATTATTTTAATTTTTACTTTACAATTTATACATAATTTATAAATAAAAAATTTGACTTTATAGTTATATTTAACTAAGCAATATTAATGTCTACAATCTTATACTCTTTAATTATTATTACCATATATACTCGCATATAAGCAGACCCCCCTACTTTTGGCTTTGCTTTCTAAATGTTACAAAATTTGTAAACTCGCATATAAGCCGACCCCCCTACTTCATAAATGAAAGATAGGTA
>JAUZND010073646.1:0-16775 GCA_034780555.1 Coelogynopora nodosa
CTTTCTTCTACTCGCACTCTGATAGTACTCTGTACTGATTTTGTGGTTAAATTAATTATTATTATTATTATTATTCCTTTAAATTCAGATATGTTCAATTACAAAATTATGTTCCAGAGCAGTTTATTAATATACATAGCCACCTATATGGTTTGTTTCTGGTTATTATTAATTGACGCCTGGTAACAACACAGCCGATAGTCAATCTGCCAAGCAAAACAACTGCAATGGACATCAAGTTGTTAAAACTTTTAGCCCCACATTGAATTGAACAATGTATTTTTTAAATATTTTTTTATGCTTAAACTTTGTTGTATTACTGACAAATATTTAAAAAACGGAATGCCTATTATACGGGCTTTGCATACTAAGCTGGGACAACAGAGACCTTATAGGGCTAACAAGTATGAAAATGGTAAAACTTTTGAATTTTTACTGTTTATCAAAAAATATAAATCGTAACATTATTTTGATCTAAAGCTAATTCTGTTACTATCTTTCACGAGATTGTCTATTTCCTTATCATTATAACTTCACAATATTACGATCGTTAATAGAAATGACTTCATGACATATTAGATTATATAAATACAAGAGATGATTTTCATAGAAAGTAATATCTAAAGTTTAATATTAAATGTTTGTTAGATAGCTGTTCCAGTACTAATTCTGTTAATAAAAGTGAAATTTCAATACATACGCCAGAATTATTTTTTTTAGTTATTTTTGTTATTATTTAATTATTCTCAAAGCAGATAATATTATGTTTATTTTAGTTATTATTTAATTATTCTCAAAGCAGATAATATTATGTTAGATACAAATAGCCATAAAATCAGATGCAATAATGTATTCGATTAAAAACAATTGCAATAAAATATGTTTTCAATGTAATTTATCCTTGATTTCCTGTTGGGATGAAAAACTATATTATAATATTGCAAAAGTATAGATTAAAATCATAAAGAATGCAATATTCAAAAACTGAAACTATATTTCAAAATAATAACTGGTATATTTTTCAATTTAAAACATTTAAACAAAGTAAGATCAATATAATAGTAATTTAAAGAAACATTTGTATATGTGATACAAAAGTGTCCCTTAATGCTGAAAGGATTAACAGTGCAGCTTAATGAAAACAATTTTAAGGTGAAATCAACCTACTATACGGTTGAATTATGACGTCAGGACTTATGTATTGTATTTCACGGCAATGTTTGCTTAATTTTTTCAGTTTTACATCAAAGTCATCGTCATCGTCATCGTCATAGTTATAGTCATAGTCATCGTCATAGTCATCGTCATAGTCATCGTCATAGTCATCGTCATAGTCATCGTCATAGTCATCGTCATAGTCATTGTCATAATCATCGTCATCATCGTCATAGTCATAGTCATCGTCATCGTCATAGTCATCGTCATCGTCATCTTTATCGTCATCGTCATCGTCATCGTCATAGTCATAGTCATAGTCATAGTCATCACATCGTCATAGTCATAGTCATCGTCATCGTCATAGTCATCACATCGTCATAGTCATCGTCATAGTCATCGAATTCTAAACATATAAAAATCCTTCGCTTCTACAGAATCTCATCATTAAAATGTTCTGAACTGCGATACAAGCTTAGAAAGAAATAGTTTCATGTTTCGACCTCCGATAGTTAACACAACAGCCGCAATTGTTAGGACAATTGCAAACGGTCATAAATGTAACGATCTATTGTATAATGCAATCATGAAATACATAGAATACCACAAAGATATGTGAATAATTCAATTTCAATGAACTATGAATATAGTAAACGTTGGTGGAGTGTTCTTTTGCTCTGATATATGTAGCGGTCTTATTGATGAGCCGCCGTAATAAGTTTGTTGACACGTATTATACCTTGCCAGATATATACAAATCTTTGGGTTATTGGTGGGGCAGTTGACCAGAGTGCCTGGCTCGAGGGTGTTAGTTTTCTGGGCTTGTCGCATGGTGGTACGGGTGATTTGTGAGTTAATCTCACAGGAATGGCATCTCCAAGGATGTAGTGCTCGGAATCCTTAGATTGTAGTGGGGTGAGGTGGGAGTTGAGTTGGCGATTGGGTTTGGTTGTAATACCTGTGGTTATATCCCATTCCTCTTTGTGTGCGATTGAAGTTGTCAATATTGTATGTCAACATTCGCGAATCAAGATTGGATGCGTTGGTTGCCCCCGGCAGAATCTATAATTAGTCGAATTTTAATATCCTCATTGTTTTTTTATAAGGTGGTAGAATTTTGGAATAGATGTGTGACGGGCGATGCAGGATCGAATAATTCTTGGTGGGATTTTAGCTTCTACATTGACTGACTTCCAAGTCGTATTCATTCGTCTTTCCATTGTGGGTGCAGTGATGTTCTCACATTTAGATTATATATTTGGATGAATTGTAATTATTATAATGAATGTTTTTTCTAGATATCGTGATCATCTTCACATTTAAAATGCTAAATTTTGTTGTCTTACCTGCAGATATCATCGAGATGTTAACTGGGGGCGGTATTGACGAGGGCGGCATATTGCTGATCAATGAAAATATAATAATGACAACATTTCTCTACGATGCCGTTGTTGACTTATGCTGAGACTAAGCATTTTCTCTTCAACATTTCAAAATAATGTTATCCCCATCGTAATTGCAGATATTGACAACCATATGGAATCTTACCAGTAATACCGTTATATACTGTTCTTATACATACCTTTCATATTTCATGTGATCATTTTTGACTGACATATCTTTATAATATATTATATAATTATGTTTTCTGAACAAATGGTTTTAACGGAATACCAATGTCCGATCTCGAAACTTTAAGAAAGTCTAAGGTTTTCTGTTAAGCAACAGTAATAGCTGATTGTTACTAGTTTTCTTTATATCATATATTCTGAGAGTTACAACAACATATGTATTAGTTATAAGGAATTCTGCTAGTTTTGATACATTTACAAGATTGAAAAACATAGTTTTTATATGACTGCTGCCAAAAGAAACACAAAACACAACAAAATGACATAACAGACATTAGGAATAGGTAGAATAGAAGATAACAATAATAGAAGGTAACAAATACATATATTAATATGTTTCTTTAAATATGTTTGTTCAAACTAAGATGCATCATAATTCAATCTAAGACTATAGTGTACAGGAATATAAGTTGTATATATTAATAGTCCTGAATGTCTGGCTGGGCAGGCAACTTTTGTAAAGTCTCATACTATTTCGTAGACGTTTGGACAGTTTCACGTTGCGTAGTGCAAATTGACGTTATCAATATGTGTACATTACTTTAAAGGTATTTCCTAATTGTATGATTTAGTGGTATTGCGACACGTATTTATTATAATTTGTTATATTTAATATATTACTATAATTATTGTAATAGTTACACGTGAAACATTTAGAAAATACTTATATCTGGTTATGAATGATTATAATGTTATAGTTAACATACTAATAAATATTACTTTTTTAAGGAAAAATAAACAACAGATGTCAACCCGTGTCTGAAAATATCAGATCTCTGTGAACAAATGTGACTTAAAATGGCACAAAAATGGATACGCTAGGTATTAGAAACATTCTCCTTAATGGTTGCCCGACTGCTACATATATTAATTAATATTTAAATGTTTGTTTATGTAGGCATACGTTTATTGCACGTCATTTGATATTATTTGTACAATTTATTTTGACATTCAGCATTAGAAAGTAAATCGCCATCATTATTCGGTAGAAAATTATTCTAAGAACCACATATTATATATATATATCTTACGTTCAGTACGTGTGCTTGTGGCGGGACCGCTGTCAATACTGCCTCCCCAGCCTAACGATTGACAGTCGGGAGGCGAAAATCCCGCCTGACAGTGACAGTTGCCGCGATTATTGAAGTTACCTCCGTTGGAGCAGTAATGGTCCATGTTAGAGTGCTTGAAATTATCCATTGAAACACATTTAGAATTGAGACACATCTAAAACATCAGATATTATTGCAAATATAATTGGTAAGATTAATTACTTTTTATCCTTTTACAATGTTTTAATTGCTTACATTTTAATATTCCAAATGCTGCGTTGACTATATTTTTTACTTAAGTCCAGTGTCCCTATTTATGGATGAGAATGATACATTTGGACGCGATTCTATTTGAAATATCCAAATTTAGCAAGTGTTTAGCACCAAACATTCTTACATTTAAGCAACATTGGAATCTGCAAAATCTGTTCATGACTTTATGTGTCCACTCATTTGTGGTAATTATCAATATATATATATATATATATATATATACATATATGTATGTATATACGCGTAACGCAATACAAAGTGATTTTGGTGTAAAATTAACACACATATGATCAAATCATTTATAGAGCAAATAGCTTATTTTTGATTGAGAGATGATGCTTTCAAACACGAGCTAAAAATGGAGTATAATTAATATTATAAAATTTTGGAATGAGACTCGCTATTGCATGACGTTATAGTTTTAAAAGGTATTTGTTTAAAGGGTCCTAGTTTTTATGTGTATTGATTCACCATTATTGCTAATAAGAACGAAGCAGAGTGCGATTGTTTCTTATAAATCAGAGGCACCCCCTCCGTAGGATTTAAAAAGCTATATCGGGGGCGCCAAAGAGATATTATTACATTATACAAAAATCACATCAAAAATAGCATATTGCTAAATGTGTATAAATAAACAGGCAACTGAGGCAAAAATTACTACAGTTTTCTTTGAAGTTTGATCAGAAAATAACATAGCTAAAGGTTAAGAGGCGCAAACTTTAGTCACGGGCGCCAATTTAAAAAAAGACTATACGCGTGCGTAGTACTGCCGGCGTAGTGCAAATTAATTTAGTAAAATAATATGAAATAAAATAAACAATATAAATTACTATCTTTGTCGGGAGGGCAATCGATAGATATAAAAAATCTTCCGATGAGGATCGAGAAATTTATGCGGAAAAAATAAATGTTAAAAAAAGCCAAAACAAACAGAATCAAATATTGTTTAGTTTTTATTATTAATTACTTTTAAATTAATTTTTTAAAATAATTTTTAACCAAATTATTTATTGCAATATTACTAAGTCTATATATCGCTAGCTTTTAACATTCAGCATAAGTTATAAACAGATGACAGATAACGGCTTCTCATCGGGACGATAATGGCCCGATGACGTATCAGTGGGTAACTGTTATAAGTTAATACTTTGATCACAATATTGTAAAATATATTAAAAACATTTCCCGCATTAATTTATATTTATTCGTTTATAATTATTCCATTTTAATATTAATGCCAGACAGAATTATATTTGTTTATTTACTTTGCTTTATTTTATTTATATATATTATATTTCTAAATATTCTAAAATTTACTTAAAACCATGGAGATCCTCTTAACCAATCAGTGGTAAATTATATTTTACAACTAATAATTATATTTTGATTGACATTAAATAAACAGGATTTCAACAATTTTATGTTTGAAGTCATTATATAAATTATCAATTATTTATAAATTTAATTTATTTTATACAGAGTTTACATTTTTGCTTTTATTTTAAGGATAATCATTCACTCGCGTCTAATATCTACGAAAAGAAGTGAATTTTAAATAAAATCTGAAGTAGGCCTACATAACTAATAAAGCTCTAATACAACATTACATCAACCCTCTTAACTTCTGTTTAACTGTCAAAATATGACCTAATATGACCGCCAATGTATACGAAGTACTTGCTTGCATCCGCCCGTATTGTTAAATCAATTAAACAGTTGTTAAAGTTGACGATAACATTGAGTAAGCATAGTCAGAATACCAGGGATAAAATAGGTAGTAGACTCAAATGACCCTCTGAAGTCTTTTAACATAAGATAATAGTAAGTTGGTGCAAATATTATTAATTATTAAATTATTAAAGGTTAATTTAAAAATAATATTCTGGATATCAGATCACGTGTGACAGAATCCGTTATTTCTATGAAAAGTTAGTAGAAAAAAGTTGTATCTAAATACTATAGTTTTTGGAAGTCAATTTAGCCGGAAGGAGGGGGGGTCAAATTTACTTTGCAATGTTTCACTCTCATTCTCTGTCAAATCAGTACATGTTAGTGTAGTTTTATTATGGACATTCTAAATATATTATTTTTCTCTGATCAAATGACTAGTAAGATATATATTTTCAGCAGCAGTAGTATGGAGGGAGTGTTTCAAAATCTAGTTCGACTTGATAAATATAGATTATAATCGATAGGATCCCTTTCCTCACACACTTGTGATCTGGATTCGGGAAGAGTTTTGCTTGTGTTGTCGTTGATTGAGGTAATACATGTTTTCCTTTGTCATTTTCGTCTAGTATATTCTTTATGAACTGTGTCGGTATGTTGAACTATCGCAACATTTATTTCATTTAAGACCAGCCAATTGATGGTTTATTTAGTTCAGATCGATTTAAAACTATAAAGCGTACCACATCCAAATTATGTGAGTTGACAATAAGATGACTATTATTATCGAAGACTTGATGCCTCTCCATCTAATGGTATATTATGACGAGTAGTTACAATCCCCAGCAAGAAGCGTACTTTAGTCCCACTATATTTTGGAAAAGCATTTATTAGAAGTAGTTGACTCTGTTGATTTGATAATGGTAGTGGTAATGGTTTGGTTTGGTTCCGGCAGGATCCTGGTCAGAGGAGCCGAAGCCTCCACAGATACGAGGCCACCGCCACGGGGTCCTCCGCCGGACACTCTTGAAGCTAATTATCCAGAGTATTCTCCTCCTCCTTGTAATGAAGACATGTCAGAGGCACCCCCGCGTCCATGCGAGCTCAGTACGTTGCCAACACACGGCAATGTCCACTACGGCGCTCATGGGATGACCTGGGGTCAACGACTGCCTTTATAATAAGGGACTTGGCCGCTCTAAAAGTCACAGGTGCAAGGTCTTGCACCGCATCATCATTCCGCGGGCCGATAGCAGCCTCCCGGGCCTCCGGCCTGTCCCCCAGCTTTCAGAGATTCCAGTCTCCCCTTCTCCTTACCCGCCCGAATCGTAGCTACTTGACGGAAGGGGATATCATCCTTGACAAAAGTCGGGAGACCTCCACACTTCACCCTTGCCCCGTCAGGACCAATGCTCGGTCCCGTCTCACAGCCGCGTACCCGGATAGTTTCGGAGTTAGATCTCTGACTCCTAGTTTGGTTTCCTGCACAAGACAAATGTCAACGTTTCTTTCACGGATAAGCTGAGCAAGCTCAGGCATACCAGTCGGATACCGGCAGCATTCCATTGAATGACAAGAATGAATTCCTTCTAGTGAAGGTTCTGCTTCTCTCAGTCACCGGTTGTCCAGTGGGTGGAATAGCACCACTAGGTTGGGCGACTCTAACACAGGCTTGGCATTACAAGTGCCCGTTCTGAAACCACCTCACACTCTCCCCCCCGGTAAGCCCTGAACAACACTGATGATGCTCAAGGCCGCAGCTACCAAAAATCATGAGGGTTAGCACAGACTCTAAGATTTGCCCCGCAGACAGGACACTTCCTGTTCCTGGGCGGCTGAAAGCCGGTTCAGCCCTGCATGTGTATTTTAATCCTAACCCCACTAACAAATTATGATTTGTAATAAAGTATTATATTTTCATACCTTTTTATTGTCACAAGTAGAACCATTTGGCGCAATCGTCTGAGATAGGCCATAACACGTACCACTAGGATGTGCAAAATAGGATAAACCGCCCAATTTTGGTCTGCGTGAGGATCCGCTTGGATTTTTGCTGTCCATGCAGTGTACATCTATACATCTATAAATCAAACATAAACACTAGTACACATATGACAACAATTTTAACTTATTAAAGTATAAAGTATCAGATAACATTAAATTTGCTGCAGACTACATTAATCAATTTTGTCAATAAATGTTTGGATTCAGTACGACATTGATTTAGATGTTTTTATACAAGAAATGAAAAAATGATTACTTACTTAAATATATTACATTTGTGTTAAAACTTTTGAAACTATAAATTGCTTATAGATTATATTTTGTTATTTTTTCCTTTTTTTAATTTTGTAATTTTTAATTTAGTTTTTTTGTTTAGTTTTACATTTTCTTCCAAATGACTTGGTTTTTAAGTTCCATATTTAGCAACAATAGGAAAATATATCCTCGGTCGAACAATTTTTAAAATTATATATATTTATCAAATAAATCAAATTCTTACATTTAAAAAAATAATTTATCATATTTTACAAAACAGTTATCAAATTCAAAAAATGTTTCCTTAACATTGATGAATTATTTATATCATCTATCAAATTGTTCTAAAAAAGTATAAAATTGCGAAATATATTTATCGTCTTTTAATGAATATTATCAAATAATCCCATAAATATAACATTTATTCAGTTAAAACAAAAATACAACAAAAAACAATATTAAATGTATGTAATAATTGTTATGACATTTCAATTCACAGAGCCAATTAATATCTAATGACACTAAAGCAGTTTTAATATATTACTACAATATTGATAAAAGTTAATGATTATATTTCGTGGAATCAGTAACTAATGTGCTAATATAACCATTTATACAATATATTAACGCATTCTTAAAGAATCCATCTTGTAAACGAATCCGCAAAAGAAAGTTAAAGATAGTGGGTTGTTTGGTTCTATTTTTTATAATGTATAAGGTATATCGTTTTTGTATTTCGCAATGGGCCAGGCTTAATGGTGGGTGGGTTGCTAGCTACGCCCCGGTCGCTAGGTTACAGTTTCGAGTCCTGCTCAGTACTGATGTTGGGGCAATATTTTGAAAGCACCCGTCGGCAGATTGATAAACCAGTTGATTAATGTCTTTAAAAATTATATACGTAACATATTCAATATTTCTGAAGATATTTGGTTTATTATGACACAACTTTATTTGACTTTCATTAGTCGATAGATATGTCGGTAGTGTTATTTATTGTCATTATTTACTTTATTTGCGTATGATAAATTTTGTTAATTAATTTTGTTGCCTTTAAAACTTTAGGGAATAAATATATGTAAGAATATGTAACAGAATACTTATAGATCTGAATTATATGAATGAAGAAAAAATTGTTCCCCGTTTAACCTATTAGTTTGCATAATATGAATGACTATACATAATATTATATATTACACTTTAACACCATGATTGAATGAAAACGATAAAATGTGTTTACAGAGATAAAGTTAAAACAGTCATAATGCCAGATGTATAGCCATTTATCAAAATAACGATGGCAATAATGATGACATTTTAAATAAACCACCTAAACATACTCAACAATAAAGTTAATACGATTTCAAACTTTACTACATTACAATAATGACATATAAAAAATGTAAATTGCCAAGGTAACATGTACCCTTTGAATTTATTTTTTGTAAGATTTTTTAGGCTAATTATTAATTAATTTAAAATATATGAGTTACACGGAAAAAACTGTATCTTATTAAAGATTTTTTTTTCTTCTAAAATTGTAAAAATCACTTGAATCTAATAAGATATGTATAATTATATTCAATTATTTTAAGTAACCTTTGTGCACGTGAAGTGTTAAAAAAAGTATTATAACCTAATTTAAATTAAATTAAAGAAATATTTTATATAGTAGGAAAAAAAATTAACAAATAATATTATATCTTATAATTTGATTTTTAGAATTTTGAAAGAATTTCAGTGACTAAATGACTAAAAAAGACGGTATTTATGTGAAATGCATCTAAAAATGAACAAAAGGCTAAATATATATATATATATTTATAAGATAGAATATAAGAACTAAAAGATAAACAATATAAGGCTTTGTATAATTTTGAGGTTGAGGATATGCATGTGGGATGTGGGCTGGTGGTGGGTTGGGATTATGGTTAGTATAGTCAGATGATGCGAGGCACTTGGGGTTTCCTCTGTACTTCTGACTATGAACAAAAGTAAATAATTTTTTTAATGAATCAAAGAGAAACATTTTTGTTTTTAATAACTTTATAAATTTACTCCTTGCTTCCACAGTGTTTAGCTTCAATCATATCAACTCCTATAATCTCTTCACAAATCAAGCCAATCGATCCACAGACTCCAGCATGACAATGACCCTAAAACAACAACAATACACACCAATTAAAAAAAATCTATTTATGAAGGGAATAATAATAAAAAAGTTTTCATATATAGGTAGTTATATACAAAGGAGGAAGATATGCATACATGCGTACGCACTAAGCAAAATTTATTTCAAATTATATTATATGTTTTTTTATTAGAAAGTAAAACTTTAATAATCGATTGTGTATATTATTTAAACAAATACTAGATTGTAATATGCTCCATAATAAAAAAGGCATATATTTAACAATTCACACAAAATATGTGATTCTCCCCCCTCTCCCCAGAAAGGGAGAAACCATCACCCCTAATTTGAGGAATGGATTATTTGAGAAAGGAACCTCTTTCACTTGTGGCTGCGCTTGTTTTATTTTAAATATAACTGAAAGTGAATTCAACCGATATATTTTGAAATAACAATTTTAGATACGTCTTACAAAAATAAAAATAAAGTAAAATAGCAGAGCATCAAATATTTTAAACCTATACAATTAAAGATAAATAACCTAAAATGTTAAGATTTAGAAAATTTGATTTATATATTATGAGTATGGAAAACGTAATATAATTTAATTTTCACTTAAACTTATTTCCTTAAAATGATGACTTCATTATATGAATAAATGTATTATTGCTTTTGTAATTTAAAGTGTTTGTATATGTGCTCATTTTAAATAATAATTGAAAATGCACCAGAGGGCACGGCACATACATTTCCTCGTCTGCTTTTATTTGTAGCGGTAAAAAATGATTAAATATAATTGGTTTTCTTATAACTGCACCAATTCATTATTTATACATTTAAATTATATTATAAGAAGGATCTAAATGTAAAACAATACACATTACGTCGTCCGTAGGCCTACAACAACTTTGCAAAACATTTCAATATTCTTTTTCAATATTAATATTATCGAAATACAGGGATAAAGGTCAACTTATTTGTAAAACAGATTTAAAGCTAAACTTTGTACTTATACTAACTAATAATTTTGGCTATTTTTTGTATTATGTGTTTTGAGTAATAGTACAATGTAGTGTACATGTGACTATGTGTTCATAGAAACACCATTTACGCGTTTTATCTGAGGACGAGAATGTAGAAAAAAATTGACACATATATATGGAAACGTTTTAATACATATTTAAATAATGGTCAATAATACAATAGTCAATTATTAATATTCAACATTTATAGGTAAATATAGTAACTTCTAAACATTTAGTTGTGTCATTGTCAGAATTTCAAATAATAAAAATCGATAATTAATCAATAAACCAAAAATGGAATGTTTCAATTAAGATTTAAACATCAAATCACGTGAATAAACTCAATTAAAATCTTCTTACATGCCTATATAGAAGTATTTATTGAAGTATTATTTTTTTTTTTTCAATGATAATTGTTTTAAAAGAGACTTTGTTTCATTATGAATTTCAACTCTTTGGAAAAGTTCACACATTTCACACGTTAACACGTTTAATGAATTGGAAATAATGACATCATTAAACTGACGTTTACAAAATCTAAAGATTGATAATAATTGATACCACAAATGTTGTTCATTAAGCGTAAAATAAACTAAAATGTTAAAATTATCGATTAACTTAGGCTTCACACTAACGCATTATTATTTTGAATTCGTTCATAGATTAAATCCACATGCATCAAGCAATGTTTTTGTCAATTATATGTATTTACACAATAATACTGCTTCACTGCCTCATAATTAGTTGGTGAATGCCATCATCTTGGCCTGAGAAATAGACATTTTTTAATGTTTTAAAAGCCAAAGCCTACCAGAAGTATTTAAGAGACGACACCAACCCTAACCATAATCTAGCACACAAACAAATCGCCCCCAAAACGGTCAAAGACAAGAACAACAGACAATGGAGAGGTGCAGCGAAAAAGATTAGTAGTATAGCTGGCTTGAACAACATCAAAACGGAACCTATTCTCACCCTCACATTGAAGACAAGGATAAACTCAAGAATTTCACCATTGAGACCCTCAACATACGACATCTCAACAATGTCGACGTTACAATATGGTCGGATGGCTCAGTTGGAGAAGGGCAAGAAAATTGTTGGCAATGGAGCTAAGATCATACTCAAAAATGGCCATAGCTACAACATCCAAAAAACAGCAGGTAAATTCTGCTCCAGCTGTAAAGACAAGATGGTAGCCATTGAAGCAGCACTTCAACACATCGAACGAAACAACATCCAAGGTGAGATCGTCCCCTTCACAGACAGCAGAAGCTCCATCGACAAGCTTAGTAGAGGACAAATGAAGCAGACTAACATCATAGGAGATGGTATTTGGAGCACCATAAACAACATCTACAGATCGAACAAAAACAAAGTGACATTTCAATGGGTTCCAAGCCTCGTAGGCATAGAAGGCAATGAGGAAGTAACGTCAACACAGCCATCAACCGCATCAAAAAGATGGTGAAAACAAGATGGAAGGAGAAAGAAGAATCCATTGCACTACTCAAACTGGAAGGTCACCAAAAAGATAGAACAAGAAATTAAACTCAATAGAAGTGATGGAACCACCCTAGCCCAAATTAGAACAAGGCATTGTCACCTCACTAAAGCCTACAGACACCGCATCGGACTCGACCAAGATCCCAACTGCCCCGATTGCCATGTCCCAGAAGATGTTGACCATATCATGATAGAGTGTGATAAATGGAACCCTAATAGGATGAGAGTGTTTGGTGACCCCCAGCCCGAAGTGAAAACTCTAGACAGCAGAACAATCATCGAGTTCATTAGGGATATCGGCCTCCAAGACCGACGCATATGAGCCTAGCTCGAGATGGTAGCAACTCAACAACAACAACAATGTTTTGGTACAATATTGCTGGAAACTTTGATATTGCAAGCGATGCAAAATGCCATTTTATTCAATCAAATCGTTTTGAATAACATGTTTTCAAGGGAATAATATATTCTTATTCTTATATGTGTTCTTATATAACTTCGTATCTTAATAATTTTATATGTTTTTATATTTCATGGTTTCATATTTCTAAATAGCAACCCGTTAATTTATTAAATTCATAAGTGCCCCTTTCGATAAATATTACAATGTAGCAAAATGTAGTTTTCACGAATAAAAAATGTAATAATACCTTTTCATTGTGACACAAAGATCCGTCCGCCTTGTACACATTTGCTGGGCAGCGCTCGGTTCCCCCAGTGCAATATTCCATTAAATCGCAATCGTTTATCTCCGGCGAACAGATCTTGCCGGGTGCACTGAACTGGCACGTCTCTTGATTACAGCACGCTCCTGACGCACAGTTAGCCTTCGGTTGCAGCTTACAGGTGCTCGCATTACAGCACCGATCTGTAAATTGCTGTCCAAATGAAACATGTCAGAGTGATAAGGGGGTACAAGTCTTGTTTTTGTAATAAATATTTAGTTTTTTGATTAGTTTCTATTTAACTTGATACGCTGATTTCAAATCCGCTGGAGGCCACTCTCTATCTTGGTAGCTTTTTTCTGTACATAATTGATTGATGATGTCATCGATTTATCAATTTATCGATTTTACAAACATATGAACAACCTGTATCTAAACAGTTTTCAAAATGTCAAATATAAGCTATTATAAAATAATATTTGAAAGTTACTGACATTTCTTTTTGATATGTATTCAAACTTGTGGCCGGTAGCACTCCACTAGTATGATAAAAGAAAACAGGTAGATAAAAGCTGTACGTTATACATTTTTTTATGTTTATTTGCTACTCATTTTAATTAAATATATAGTGCATTCAGGAGCTAGGTCTGTAGTAAGCACAATTTCATTTTATTTAATAATTTAAAATTTCCTTTAAAACATAATATACATATTTTTTTAATTTAGACCTCTTATAAATATTCCTGCTCAAAATTTAATATTTTGATTTGGTTAATTTAAGTTGATTTTTTAATTTGGTAAGTAAATTATTTCACTTTGTTTGCAAATATTTTAAATTTTAAATAAATTTCTGCTAACCATCCCAATCTTTATTCAACGCATTCAGGACATCAAATTAAACGATGTTAAAGAACATAAATTAGGAATTAAAAAAATTAAAACCGGGTAGCATTATAAACAACCACATCATATAGGGAATACACTAACGATATTTTTTATTAATACAAAAAAAACTTGATTGCAAACAATCGTCTTTTTTAAGAAGACCTACATTGTATATATAAAAGGTCAAAAACATTTTACACCTCACTAATGAACAACAGGAATTACAATACGATTCTATTATAAATACTTTTATACTGTTATCTAAACTTCCTTCTTTATAACCTGTATAATCAATTTTTATTATTAATATTTTAATATTTTAAAAATCTAACTTTAAATATGTATTTTTAGTTAGTATTTTATCTGTCTTCACAATAGATAATTTATATATTGATAAAGGATTGAAACATCGAAAGATTTATTGTAAAAAAATAGATACACAAAAAATATTATACTTATTTCTTATATATTCAAGATAATTTAAAAAAGTAATTTTACTTAAAATGACATAAATAATTCCTGACCAACATGTCCAATATTCCAACGTCACATTCCTCCCCTTCTTCAACGATGCCATTTCCACAAAAATGAAGCCTTGGAATAGATTTTGGCACATTGTCGAGACATCTCAAACTTGATAACATATCTTGTACGATTTTGATGGAACATTTTGACCACTTATAGGTTTTTCCGCTGTATTATTAACAAATGTATACAAGTTTGTAAGCTTATTGAATCTTTTTACTGAATGTTTTCTAAAACATGTTATTGTATATATTGACCTAGTTTAGAACAAAGAATTGTATACCTTGATTTTAGAAAGTATATTAAAACCATAAGAATGAAATGAGGCCATGCTATACTATTTTTTTCTTGTTTAAAACGATACAGCTTCAAATTTTAGTTGTTTTTGCAATAACGCAACTGTAATGATCATTATAATAAAGAATATAGCTTTTTATTTTGTTCAAATAATTGGGAACAAAATGTCCAATGAGCTTATTTGATTATCACAAAAATGCACTTGAAAAACCAATCAGGTGACATCGTAGGCAAAGATAAAAATTAATAAAGATTATTATAAAGTTATCAAAATTTGAGCACACTTTACATTTTATAATTAGTTATTTTTTTATGGTCTAGCAAACAAGAATGTTCATAACAAGTGTCACTTTTAGTCACTAAAACTATTAATGTAGTACCATGATAGAAACATACTATATGAATAACCCATGTTCCAACATGCAAAACCAAGTTATAGCATCTTAAAACCAAGTTCCAACATCTAACACCAAGTTCCAACATCCAGCACCAAGTTCCAATATCCAGCACCAAGTTCCAACATCTTAACACCAAGTTCCATTATCCAGCACCAAGTTCCAACATCTTAACAACAAGTTCCAATATCTTAACAACAAGTTCCAACATCCAGCACCAAGTTCCAACATCCAGCACCAAGTTCCAACATCCAGCACCAAGTTCCAACATACAGCACCAAGTTCCAATATCCAGCACCAAGTTCTAATATCCAGCACCAAGTTCCAACATCTTAACACCAAGTTCCAACATCTTAACACGAAATTTCAACATCCAACACCAAGTTACAACATCCAACACAAAGTTCCAACATCTTAACAACAAGTACCACCAAGTTCCAACATCTTAACACAGGCCTTTATATCAATCTAATGGAATGCGAATGACAAGAAAATAATGAGGATAATCGAATGTTTGCATGTTGCGTTCCAACTATATCCCCGTCAATTGGATCCTAAAACGTCACCAAAAATCATTAATTTTCTAACAATGGATCAAGGAAAGCGCACACTATCTGGGTGTAACAATCATGTTTAATTTAAATAAATAACATGTACATGTATCATTTAAACAGTTTCATTCATGCACTGCGAGCGTTGTTTTAAACTGTTTAGAACAGAACTGAGCTCTTCTCGAAGCACCAAAAGTTTTGTTATTTACTGCTCTTCCCGCGACTCTGGTTTCCAGTATTGCTATTCAGCATTGTGAGTCTGGATAGTGTCAAGCAAATCAAAGACTTCTCTATATTGGTTACATCGATATGTAATGCTATTAGGAGAAATACGCATACAATGAGATAAGAAAAGTGACAAAGCTGCACAAGGCTGCTGCCATTTCCTCACACTGTCATGAAGGCTATAATACTCCGCTTCTCTCTGAATACAATGTGTTTACGGGTAACAACTGCTTTCTCAAAGCCATGCTGGATTTAAGAGAACTTGACAAGATCGGTGTTTAGCAAAATGGTGATCAGCGTTGTTACTTGACGGATGAGTTGCAAAGGGTGCATTTTTGCGCAAAGAACTGGTTTATATTTGCCAGAGGAAATTCGACTGCAGTCTTAAGGCCTGTGCCCACTAAGCGCGACGGAAAGCGACGCGACAAGACGCGACGCGGTGAATGGCGCCCACTAAGCGCGACGCAGAAATCTTTTTAGAAATTTTGATATAAAAAGAGGAAACCTACAAAATATAAACATTTTTATTAACTAT
>JAUZND010073657.1:0-38821 GCA_034780555.1 Coelogynopora nodosa
TGAGAAAATGGTATGAAAAATGTGAGTGACCGTGACTCTTTAAGAGTCATTGGTGAAGTGGGCGCGCTTTATAAACTTAATACTGCTCCAGAATCAGGGCCCTTGACCGACTTTGATATTACTTGAATTGTCGTTAAATAAATATTATTATAGTTATCTATCACTTTAATAAGACGATAAAATAATTGGTAAATTATCAATATAGATCACACAAGAATTCATAATAAACATAAAATCGGTAACCAGAGTTGAACAAAGGTAAAAAAAGTATAATCGATACAAGAAGAATCAGGATAACAATTAATTCACAAATACTTATAGTGCGCACAATACACGGTAATCTATAACAATATTAGTTAGACTAGTTCAATAAAATGATTCTATAGACAAATTATCAAAAATAATTAATTCAATTATAAATTGAATACAATCAAAGATACCTTAAAAACTCAAACAACGCATTTATACAATCTTAAAAAAATGAGTGTGCTCGTCAAGAATAATGTTGTCAGGAACCAAAAATCCGGTCAATTATATATAACTAGCTCAATAACAATCCATATTCGTCGTTTAGAATCTGTGTTAGCCTGCTATTAACTACAATGCGCCAATAACTCTTCAAAACTTAATTAAACGAACTGCTTTAATGGACTATTTAAAAATGTTTAATCGTATTAATGTCTTTATTCGTTAATAGGCTATTTCTCAATCAGCGTGGAGTGAGTGTGTCAGTATGAATGTACAATATTGTTGGGAAGGGTTGATGTCACCACATATAATATAGAGGGGATAAACAAGTTGTTTTTTGGAAGGTGCTTACCTGTTTTTTCAAAAACTCACATTGACATAATATGATACCAGAATTGCTCAAAATAAATTATAGGTAATTGAAGTTTGAATATATCTTTTAATTAAAAAATATTTTTCGTCCAAAAATGTGACGATTTATGTGTAAATTCAGTTTGACTAACAGTACGGTTGTGTGATTCATGTTTTTAAAGGAAAGATCCAAATACTTTTTGATCAATTTAAACAGGATTTCTTTCTACCAGATCTCTACCCATTCTCTATTTGGTATAGAGGGGTGGCTTATGGGCAAAAAATTGCCAAATCACTACATACTGGCCCAAAGCACCAAATTTGGTACATGCATAGTTTAGGTCAATACAATTATTGTTTGGTGGGGGGACCTGATTATAAAGGTTAAGGTCAAGGTCAGGTTAAGGAAAACACCATTGCTCCAGTAAATATGCCATTTACCAACAGACCTTTTTTTATTTTTTACTACCATCTTAAGCATTTGCATCTCCCATTACAAGTATAAACTAGTGTGCAAAAGTTTATATAACACTTTTAAAATAACATCCGTAGCTATAACACTTGTAAAGAGTAGTTAAAACAAGGTCATCTTTGCAATGCGGCTGTAAAGCCTATGAACTACCAAATGCGATAAAAAAACTTAAAATTAAAGCTAATGAAGAGTACTTAAAATCATGAAAATATGGTTACATTCTATTAAATAACCTAGTCAGGTTATTTCTTAGAAAAAGCCTTGTGTGTGTCTGTTTTCAACGTGTTATAGCTAGGAGGGGGCATTATTTTTGCACACTAGGGGTCTAGTGTTATAATAGGAAGGCTCTGCATTATTTTCTTACCTTTATGTCTTGTGATCGAGAACCAACTTAATGTTTGTTGTGTCCAGCGATCAATGCACATCAGGTGGCTGCCATGACTCTTGAAAAGTTGCATCATGATTCTTTTCAAAAAATGTCTCCAGGTGGCAGCATACTCTTCGAAGACTGGAGAACTGACATGACACACACCAGTCCAACTTTTACATTCTGGGACAAGATTCTTCAGCTGGAGCTGTTGGTGCTTATCTTTGTGAGGTCGCACAGAGAGAAGAATTTCGCTCTATATGTAGAAGTAATGGAAGCATTGGCACCATTTCCACCAGCAATTAGAAATTAGTTCAAGAAAAACTGAGTTTTCCCTAAGACTAAGCGACCATGCCACTAGACTAAGCAGACGAGCACAACAATTAAAAAGTAAAAGGTTACGGTGGCGGAGTTAGCCTGACTGTGAACTGACTGCTTTAAAACGATGGATAATTGCAGGTCCTGAGCAGGCAAGGATTCTCGATGAGTTTCAGGATGATATGAACAACCTGTCTGAGGAGCCTTCTTTCCAGAGTCACGAGAAAGGATATACCACTCAGGAAACATTCCACAAACAAGTCAACAATATGTGTGATGCTATTGAATCAATGGGCAACCCGTTCTTAAACACAGTAAAGGAATTCGTTGTTCTTGACAACCATGACTGTATGGATAAACAGGGTGTAGAAGCATTTTACAAAATAGAGCAACTGGGCAAAGAGCAGTATTCAAGGTATGTCAGTAATGTGCTGGTGAAACGAGAGGACAATTAAGACGACAGCACAATTAAGAGAAACAACCTTCCACTTTTCAAGCGACCACACAGGCCAGTATCTGGACAAAGAGTCTGAAACCAGTCATTGTTGCCTCTAGCCCAGATGGTTTTGGTTGGTCCAAATCAGACACTGGGTGGCATTCCATCTGGAGCACGGTTCTAGCTGCTGTTATAGCTTGTAGATCACTGATAAAGTGTGGCTGTAAGGAGGTTCCCATGTGTGCTAAGAAATGAAAATGTAAAAAAAGGTCTGGCGTGTACAGCAGTATGTCAATTCCTTGGTGACTGTGAAGCATGACGTTCTTTCCACATTCTTGAGTTCTTCCTGAGAGCTGAGCAATTCAATGACAGTTTTTTACCATGGAATTATGGTGATCTATGTGTGTCTCTTCACAAACTGAAACATGCATATTATATATAATTCTTGTTTTTTTGCAATATTGTCTTTTTAAGTACTCTCTCTTGATTTATTACAGTAATACTACCGAAGTTTTACCTTTGACATTGACCTTAAAATCGTGTACCCCCCTTCAAAAAGTATTGCTTTGGTCCAAAGTATATGTCTGCCAAATTTGGTGCTTTGGGCCAGCAGGTAACTATTATTGCCACTATTATACCCTAGCCAAACTTTGTAACACATTCCTATACGTCGGATTTAGCCATTCCAATATGTTCATTAAAATCATCTGTGTTGTATCGATGACTTGTATAAACCGTACATGCTTTAATAATAAATACATTCCAAATTGTTTAGGCTAAATGGGAAATTCTATATTAAGCCAAAAGGTAATAGGTCAACCGGTAATAGGCGAAACGGGATTTTAGACACCAGTATTTTAGCTTCGACCAATCCTATCATCCAAATATTAATATTTAATTATATTATGATGTAATATGAGGCGAAAGTAGAAAAATAACGAATGATTTAATTAAAGTTATCATTTTTTATATCATAAGATCAGCGACCAAATTTTAATTTAAAAATAGTCAAGTTTCAGGGGATTATTGTCGCAGATTTGGTGCGATTAACTGCGACTCATTGCACTTTATAATATTATCCAATACAATATTTAACAGAAAATTGGTTGTTATTTTTAAATTAAAAATTACCTATAATAATTATTTTTTAATTTTAATTTGATTTCTATGTATTGAGAAAAAATAGATTTTAAATAACATATCGGTTGTTAGATCCAAAAAAAAGATCACCTACTTTATTAGATAATTATACTAATACTTCAGTTTTAGACAACTTGAACAGAAACAATAATAAATAAAACTTAGATATATAAGCAGCACAGATGAGGTCTATAATCTGGTAGCAATAGGCACATAATCGCAACTTTATCACCTTACCAGGAAACAGTGCCCAGACCAGATCCAAAGTCGAAGACTGACGAGGGCTGAAAGCTGGGGCATCGCTTGCGGATCTCGTAGAGAACTCGGCAGGTTGTAGCAAAGTTGGGCGCCAATCGAGTCACCATGTATACATGACAGATATGCCCCGTGTATCTGGGAGTGATGAGGTCCGAAGAGATCAAAGAGGAACATAGTCAGACAAAAAAGAATATTATAAAATGTGATTTACTACCACAAAGAGAGTGAATGGGGCAGAACGCGCCACTTCAATTCAAGTAAAGTTCACACAGAATGCTATGAAATAATGCATGGTGTTTTTTGGTTATGTGTCACTGACAAAATGTTCTCAACTTCCAAACATGCTAAAAATGTATTACACATTTTTGGAAGAAAACTTTGGACCTTGTTCGAATAAAATTAAAACTCGATTATACCTGCCATTTTTCGGCGATTTTGAATATTCGTATTAAGTAAATATAGTAATTCTTAAATAATCGTTACTTATACAGGGACGAATATAATGATAAAACGGCTCTAACGAGTAATGAATATTTAAAATTGGACAAATCTAGACAGCGCTAAATCATCTTTGTCCGGATATTCAAATTGTTAAGGCTTTGCAACATATCATTTCATCTTGTTGATGAAAAAAGCGAAAAGGTGAGAATTGCAAGGTCATTACTATGGTAAAAAGGCTTTCAAATTTTGAAAACAAATGTATCTAGGACTTTGTTGACTTAACTATATTGATTGTAAATTAGCTATATTGATTGTGAACAATAGTATGGTTCGGCTGTCAAGACAAGCAGGCTGGATATAACACTAATATTACATTGTATTTAAACAAATTTAACGAAACCATAAATTAAAATTATCGTATTATACCGAGAGATTATTGTATTTAAAAATCAAGATATAATAAAAAGATGATTACATAAAAAATAATACGTTTGACAGTAATACTTAGAACAGACACATGAAACAACAAATACAAGAACAGCTATGAAAAGAAGCAATAAATGCATTGAATCCAACATTGAATGTACACAACGATACAGTCCTGGTACGTGATAAGTTGAAAAGCCATGCTTGCGGAAACATACTTATTGCACTTTTTTATTGTCTCATAAAATTCGCATTAATAGTAGGCTAATGTCTTATTCCTGGAATATGATATTTTAATAATTATGCATTTTATATTAAGGAAATATTTGTTTTTTCCAATACAGATAAGATATTTTGCTCGAGTTTAATATTAAAAGCATAAAAATATAAACTATAATTTAAAAATAAATATAAAAATTAATGAACTTTTAATAGGCACAAATAGTGAATCATTCTGTTTTGTTCGAAAGGGAACAATAAAAACGATTAAATATATAATACCATAATGTTGAATTTTAGTTTGGTTTTTTAGTGTAATATAGGTTATGTATATTATATAGACTAATGTAGTTTATTAGTGAATAGAAGCTAATACAAGCAACATACTATTTTAGTAAAACAGTTCAACAAAACAAAACGTAAAATGGAAAGCATAAAAAATTGTGAAGAACTAGCAACGAGTATCAATGTAAATAACCAGTAGGTACCAATGTAAATAATATCGATTATCAATTAAAGCAACAAATACCAATGAAAATAATATCAAATATTAATTAAAATAACGAGCATCAACGTAACTAATATCGAGTATCAATGTAAATAATATCAAGTATTGATGTAAATAATATCGAGTATCAATGCAAGTAACATCGAATATCAATTTAAATAATACCGAGTATCAATGTAAATAATATAGAGTATCAATGTAAATAATATCGAAAAGCAACAACAATTCTTTAAATTTTCATTCACTGTTCGGACAGAAGAAACTCCATAACACTTAAAATTTGTTTTTATTGATATTTTAATTTAATTGGTTGATTTAATCGATCGATATTTTTAAATATTATATAGAAATGAATGTAGCCTAGACTCACCGTAACGGCTTCCACTCAGCCACTTTCTGTTTGACCATTTTCTGAAGCTCCTTCTTCTCTATCGTTTGAACCACCTCGGTCACCAGATCCCCTCCCCCATACTCCTCCTCTCCACTCGCCTGACTCCGCATCAACTCAGCCTGCACCTCTCTCCGCTTCTCCCTAATCAGGGGCAGACTCCGATTCCACAGGTGATTGGAGAGAATGCCACTCCTCTCCTGCAGCAACTGCGGAGTGGTGGGCAGCTCACGGAGCACATTTATCGCCCCCTGATCCAGGGAGGTGGGCAGTGCGATTGAGGGAAGCTCGAAATAGCAAGGGTGGCCGCGCAGGGCACTAGTGCGACTACCAGCGTCCCCTATCGCCCCATTGAGGGACTGGAGGAGGTCGGGATGGCCACGATAACGGAGTGCGCCCTTCAGGATGCGCGACATGCTGTATGCGGTAGTGGGCGATCAATGAATGGTAGCGTGAGAGCAAGTGTTTAGGC
Source organism: Coelogynopora nodosa (assembly GCA_034780555.1). Taxonomy (NCBI): domain Eukaryota; kingdom Metazoa; phylum Platyhelminthes; order Proseriata; family Coelogynoporidae; genus Coelogynopora; species Coelogynopora nodosa. The sequence continues at coordinate 6,265 of JAUZND010073657.1, forward strand.
TCACGCATCTCTATGTTTAAATAAATAGTTTAGACAACATTGGCCTAATGTAATATACGTCGATTTCATGTTGAAATAGCTATTATTCTTAGATGTGATATAAATAATTGCTAATGCAATGAATACTGAACGCAGAATATATTATATTAAACCGGTTTAAAGGTTTGTTTATATATAACATAAGTTTATTAACAAACGAAACGTCTAAAACCAGTACTAAATATGTGCTTAACAAAAAATAAAATGCTAACTTGATATCAACATACGAGTAAAACTATTTTTTAAGCTTATCCATCAGGCTAAAAATCAAAATGCTTTATTTTTGAAATTCTAAACAAACGCACAAAATATTATATTTATGGGGTTAACTTGAATCATATCTGCCATTAAAAACTTCAAAATGTAACGCGCTGAAATCAAAAATGTTAAATACATTATTAATTGAAGTATATTTTAGAATTATATAAATATTTTTCAAAATTTAATATGCAATTTCAAATATTTAAAAGATTATTATTAAACGTTACTATTACAATAAAAACTGTGAATACATATACATATACAATATGTAATATAGGTGACCCACAATACCAAATTTAACAACAATAAAAATTAATAAAATCATCTATTAAAATTTTGTAATCATGTATTACATCAAAGAACAAGGTCACGTTTGCTTTAATCATAATTAGATTAATAAAAAATAGCACCTTTCGGTTAAAACGTGTAATACCAACAACATACACTGCAATTCAAACTTCATTTACTTACTTTCATTTCTCATTGCAGCAAATATATAACCAATAGTTTTATTATTTTCAGGAATAACTTTATTATTACATTTTAAACAAGATAGTGTTAGAAAGCATACAAATAGAAAAATTATTATGATTAAGTATAAAGTATGATTACTAAATAATAAGAATAACGATTAGTTTTCATCCACCACTGAGCTGTGAACTTCCGAAAAGAACTTCCCATTTTAAAGTTTTAAATCACTGAGAGTAAAATGTGAAAAATGATTACTATTATCACTTCTAGCTATTGTTGTAATTGAATTATATTATTTCAATCGAATGTGTAATATACAGTAAGTAAATACAGCTATTTCAAACACACGCTAAAAAATGACAGATAAATCATTACTTAAAATCTAAACCATATTGTTGGCGTATCATACTTTGAAATAATTTAAAAGTGTCTAAGAATGTAAAATAATACTTTATTTAATCAATACAATATAATTAATACAGAATTGAACAAAATACACTAAATTGTTAAGTATTCACAGTGCATACTAAACACATAGATGCAGCTCATAAATGCTTACAAAAGTTACACCATAAAACATAGATTATGCAATTTAGTTAACGAAATAGTATTAAAGTACATAAATATAGCAATGCTAGCTGTCATTTACAATAAAAACAAGGCATATATTACAGAAATAATTATTAATAAATAAATCTAACAAGTTCTAGTGGAATGGAAATATTATTAAAGATGTTGCAAAATAAAATGAATGTGTTACAGTATTTATTTCAGTATCTAAACCATTCTAATAAGAAAAACGTAAAGACATAACAAAGATAACGACATATTTCAAATGAATTTTAATCACCATTTAAAACATGTTATCACTTCATCAAATCATATTTAAATATTGACAATGGATTACTATAAAAGCATATAATATATATTAATGCTCTTTTATTACTTTACTCTAGTGCATATTATAATATAAAAGAAATGGATCGGTAAAGGTTTACAAGTCAACAATCCATTACAATATAGAAAGAATACCCGTTGGTATAAGACTTTATTTTATAAAATAATGAGGATTGAGTATAAAAATGTTATTGTTTTAACTAGAAAACTTAACTAAACAAATATTGAATCACAACCTATAGTATAGATATATAACTTAAAATAAATAAAAAGAAGATCCGAATAACATCCTGTGTGGACTTCATTACAAAATTAAATAAGAGTAACATATATTTGGTATACTGGAGAACTTTTCGCAATTTTAAAATCAATAAAAAAACAAAGTACATTCCATAATACATATTGCGTTGAAAGTTCCGAAAATTCTGGATTACCTCTCCGTGGCATCTTTAATTTGCTTAGTAGTTTATTAAATTTTAAATTATTACCATTTATTTGAATTGTACCGCATACAAAATGGTAAATCCAAAATATAACCTTTATTTACGGAACTTAGTATATCTTCTTTTGTAATAAATTATTATGCAATTTTAATCAACCCATACTTCAATTAAATTTTTAGTTTCTAACACAACACAATAACCAAACTTGATATAATATATTATATAAACAATTTAAATACAACATGAAAACATATCTATCCACAACAACAAATATATAGTCAGCACCACGAACCACCAGGTCATCCCCCGCCTATTCATTCACTCGTCAACAGCAAACTGGTCCTCAGAGGCCCGTCCTGTACGACGGCCAACCTCCCCTCCACCAGACTCCGGATGTGTCCCCGTAGCGCGACCAACTTGGCTCTCCTCGAGGCGAGCTCGCATAGGATCGGCAGACACCGCTTAAAGTCCTGCTGGGCACTGCGCAGTGATTGGGGAACTAGAATACCGAACCAGTTAAGCGGGTCGTTTGTCGGCGGAGAAGGCTGGACTGGAGGTTTCGACTTCTCGTCAGTGGTGGTCGTGTCCGGGGTAGGCGACTGTGGTTCTTCTTCACCAGCACTGTTATTTTTTTTCGTTTGTTTTTCCTCTTCATCCTTTCTTTCTTCCGGTTTGGAGACAGATGTGGTCTGGAAATGATAAATTTAATTGTGGTTTCTTATGAACACAGTGTTTTTTTTATAGAATTAGATTGGAGAAATAAGTTACTAGTTTTTTGCAGCTTTCAATGATACCTACCAATAAACAACACTTCAAAGTCTCTTGAGAAAGAGACAATAACACCAGAATTAACAACCTTACATTTAAAAACACATTTCACTTAAAACCTAAATACGTGTTCCAAGTTCTAATTTTGATAAAGACATTATTCAATTATTAAAAAATTAATTCCAATCAGGATTAGTAAAATTTAGAAGAAAACGGTTACAAATAAATTTGTAGTTAAATAAAATAATAACTACTCAACTGAATGCAAAATTAATCACAATAAAAAACTAAACAAATTAATTTCAATAAATAAACTAAAACAAAGTTTTCTAAATAACCTGGAGACATTAATTAGTTAAATTATAGATAAGGATTCATTTTAATTATATCAATTTCTATTATTGCAGTCAACCATTATAGAAGTTATATAATTAAATTAATATTTTATTGCATATTTATTACTATGCCAAAGTTTTCTGCAACCATCTGTCATTGATAGAAGAAAATAGTGTCTATAAATAGTGTCCATGTTCTATTTTCAGCTCAACTATTGAAATGTAAAACAGACTGGTCTACTTTGTTTGCAATCCAGAGACATTGAACATCAGGATCTTAAGTAAATATAAACATTCGATCCCGTGCTCGCCATCAAAAACCACAGCTAAAATATGTATTTAACCTATGATCTACAAATATACAATATATAGAACTGCAGTATGAGCACAATTATGTCAAATTTTAATTTTATTAATTTCATTTACTTGTGCAACACTTCCACGAATGAGTTAAAACTGACTTATAATGAAATACATAATAAAATGTATCAATAGTATAAAGCTGGAGAGAAAATCTGTCGTAGACGTTCCAGAGAGGTTGAAATTAATTTTTTTAAATAATTTTTGATGTAAATATTCAATCAATTTAACTGAAAATGTTATATAATAAGTTTTCTATAAATATGTTTGATACGTTAAAAAATTATGCAATACGACCATGAAATCACAAAAACACGATTTAAATAATTATTTTTAGATGTTTCAGAATACAGTACAAACTATATCGTTTATAATATAATCTATATAATATTATACAGATTCTAGACTAAATAATTATGTTTGACTGACTGTTTGGCATACTGATTTTTAATTTGACAGCATTACGATCATTTTTTTGTTTGAGTAAATTGCATTTGTTCCCATTATCATTCAATTAAAAAAAAAAGATTTTGAAAATACACTCAATATTTTAAGAGTTTCATAATATTGTATTCAGATTGAAAAAATTATTCTATACAGAATTCGTTTTAATAATGACAGAGAATAATTAAATATAATTTAAAATAAATACGTTAAAACTAACATAAAAGTATCTAAACAAATAAATAAAACAGTTTGATTTTGAAACGTTGATAACAGCCTAATTGAGTCCTTAAATCATAATATCTAAATATTATTTAGAAGACGAAAAATATCACAAAGACATCTTACCAATATTGGAAAAAAAATTAAAATTTAAAAGTATTCGTATAATGTTCGTCTCACAACGCTACTCATCCCTCACCTTGTCCTGGGCCGTATTGACCAGAAAAAAGTGAGGCCAGGAAACCCCGGCGTCCCCGCTGTCGCCCGACGGTAGTGTGTCCTCCTCGGTGGAGACCTGCATCTGGGCCGAGGAGAGAGCGGCCTCGTTGTAGTAGACCGACGACACACGGTCGTGGCTACCCAGGTGGTAGCGGGCCTTGGAGAGGTTCAGACGACCATCACCTTACACAGCAGCCGGAGAAAAATGTAATGAATCACAATGCGAATCGAAAACCATAGTAGACAGAGAAACTGAGTGAGTGCAAAAGTAAGAGAGAGCAGATCAGAACTGGATAGTGATTTAAAAAGAGGGTGTGAATCAGGCTGGTAATAGTGAGACTATGAATTATATAGAGACATATTACAACAGACTAGAGTGTGCATCGGAACGAGATTGTAAAACAGAAAAGAAAAAAAATGAGATATAAAATGATGATAGATAGTTAAGTGAAGAAGGAAGACGGGGAAAAAGTAAAGTTAAAAGTAAAAACTTGACAGTTGTAAAGTCTCATATTTAATTATGTTATTTGAAAAATTCTGTCCGACAACTATTTACAACAAAGTATATAATGCTAATCGAATATATTAATTTAAACTATATAATTATGAAACAGTATTACATTGAAACCTACCAATATACTTCTCCAAAAACTGGGACAGTTCAAGAATTTGTGCCATATTGTCGAGGTACTCGGCAGTCAATTTGTCCAAAAGATCATCCGATGCCATCTTAAATGAATAGCGAAAATAACAGTTTAAATCTGTGAAATTCGGAAAATATCAGTAAATGTGTAACACACTCAAACAATATTCAAACATAAAAGCTGAAAAACATCTCTCTGACAACTATTTACAACAAAATATATAATGGTAATCTTAAAGTTGTTATAATGGTAATCTTAAGGTTGTTATGATGGTAATCGCAACGTTGTTATGATGGTAATATTAGGTTGTTATAATGGTAATCTAAACGTTGTTATGATGGTAATCTTAACGTTGTTATACTGTTAATGTTAACGTTGTTATAATGGTAATATTAACGTGGTTATGACGGTAATCTTCAAGTTCACGTTGGGTGCCATCTCCTGCGAAGAACGTCGGCTGTCATGGTTCTCCATGGTTTTCTGTTCTGCGTCATCCGCACACCTTCCTTATACGTTGATCCGCAGATTGCCGTGATGTTTCTTGTCCACGTATTCCGCTGCCGGCCTCTTCTCCCCGTGCCCTCGATCCAACCTTCTATCAGTCGATGTTGCATTCCATTGGCCCTGATGAGATGTCCAAAGTATTCTAGCTTTCGCTTTTGAATGGTACAAGAAGCGATCTTTTTTCTTATACCCTATTCAGAACTTCTACATTAGTGATCTGATCCTGATATGAGATTCGGAGCATTCTTCTATAGATCCAGAGCTCAAAAGCATTGATCTTATCTTCTAAGCTATTGTCCAGGGTCCACGATTCCGAAGCATATAACAGGGTTGACAGTACATAACGTCTCATCATTCTTTTGCGTAGTTTAAGATTTAGAATTCGTGATGTAAGTACATCCTTCAGCTTGATGAATATATTCCTCGCGACTTCTTACTTCCCATTCTGAACGTCCGTTGTCTGTTATCCACTGACCCTATTCTTTGTTGTATACACTGACCGTTATCTAAAATACCGATTATTTGAAAATGTATTTCATCAAATTGAAACATGCTAAAATTAAAAATAATAATTGATGTGATTTTACTGGCATACCGCATTGTAATAAAAATGGAATCGCCTATCAATATTAGCTAAATATATTAATAGAAATTTGAAACAAAAAATGTAATTTTCATTACCAGTATTTCGTGTAGCATTTATATCAGATAAATTAATGGACATTAGTTAACATCTCTAAAAAAATCCATATTTTTATAGAATTTATTTTACAAGTCTTCAAATTTCACAGTTAAAACAACTCTTCAAGTTATATAAATGAAATCAACTTAGATTTTAGTACAAAGTTCCTCAATTCCTTAAATTTATAAAAGTTGTGTTAAGAATTACAAAGGATAATAATGTATTATTATACTATCATAAATATACAACAAAAATAGGGAATATATATGCCGACAAATTTATCCACAGTTTTTCAAAAATGTGAATTAATATAAAGAATCCCATTTTTATTCGTCCACATCTTAAAATAATCAGTTTGGTCTAGTGTAATTAAATTAAAAATAGATTAAAAATAATGCTTAAATTTATCATTATGTATTTACTTTTTATATCGAACACTGACTAGTAAGCATATAAAGTGCATCAATTTACTAAAACATCATATTAAAATATACGCAATCAAATCCATACAACAGATTAGCATGACGAAAATTACGACATAATCTCTACTTTACTCCATTTGCGGGGATTTAATTTTTATTAATAATTTAATTTAAGGTTGAAGCTACACGGCCATTCAACAAAACGTATTTTTTAAGATTGTGTGCGAAATGTGTTCATTTTGTGGAATGTTTACAATAACCTATATTGTAGTTATTAAGAATACCAACAAAAGAATACTAAAATTTGGATAGACTAAAAATATGTTTAACTCCTTTTATGTAGTACAAATTAATGTTTAAATGATTTAAACATTAAAAAAGTCTAAATAATTAATGCACCAAACAATTATTGTTAAATACTATTCTTAAATATTTGATTAATATTATCATAATTATAATAATATATTATAAATACGTCATTAGTTTTACATAATATTACTGATATAACACAGTATAAAATATAGCACAAAAACAAAATACTAAACTTAATCAGAAAACCATTTAAAAAAAGAAAACAAAGAGTTTAGAATAAACTATTTAATAAAAATGACAATGTCTATATATAGTAAATACATAATATTTACATAATAACATGTCTAAAATGTAAAAATATTGATAAAAGTCAAATGGAAATGAAGAATATAAGTAACGAGAAGTCAGTCAAAAGTGACCAATATATGTATAAAAATGACCTCTATGGCTGCTCAATTATACCAAAAATAAGGCAAAACTGGTTAATAGGGCCAAATCATAAATATCGATATGCGTAAAGTGGGGGGCGGGGGGTTTGAAACTCGATCGTTAGCGAATCGGAAGTATGAGGGGGGGGGGGGGGGGGGGGTACCTAAGAGCATTTAGCCCTACTCAGACTTTACTCGTACGTTCAATAAAGTGGACTATCTTACGTTACATCCAAGCAGGATAATGGAGCAGACGCATTAAAAGTGGATACACAACTTTCAAAGTGATAAATTCAAAACAAGTCAATTTCTGTCGAAAGAGAGGACTCAAGACTCTGTAACATATGCCAATTACTTCACAGGGTTGCATCAACTATCTAAAAACCAAACTATCTCATATCGAACACATCAAGCATGGAATCTTCGCAGACATTCTGACGCTGTGAAACATTAAATAATGTGAATACTATGAAAGTAGCTGAAATAATCCAGCTTTATTATATTAATGTACAGAATTAGTGGTGGAATGCAAACAAATTGAAGAGGAAAAAGTGCAGTATCTATAAGAAAATAGTTTAAGTTACTAAAGGCATCACCTTCGACTACGGCCTCACTTTCTTAGGGCAGGTTGATAAAGTAAGGAAGGAAGCGAACAGAAGGTATAACCAAATCAAGGTTTTGGTTGGTTCTGTTTGATAATATTGAATGGAGATCTTGTGAAGGAGCCTATGTTACAAGAGTTTTTGGGTACGGAGCGCGTATCTGGGAATATGTATTATTCGTCAATAGTCTCAATAAACTGAAATGTATATAAAACGGCCAAAATAATCATTACTGGGGTATTGAAGAGCGACGAACACAGCATCCCTTCTCTTCGAAGTCCACATGGTACCACTAATAAGTTCCCAAACATATATAGATCAGATGAAACGCATGCGAATGATTACCCCATAAAAATAGCAGCCATTTGAAAAGCTTAAAAGAATCGAAACATGGAGTAACAAAACACAATAAACTAATTATTCTGCATAACAGAAGGTGAATAACTTTCCGAACTAAATAGGCCCCTACATTAATTATCGTTAACACACACACTCCGTGGTTGGAGTAGACTCCTGTAGCTACAGAACATCAAATTACTTCTTAACACGGTAAAAGGTGTTAAAGAGAACGGCACTACTAGCAAGGGGTGGCAAAAAAGATTAAGACAGATCCGATTTGCTTTTGAATCCTTCAAATTTTGTGCTGGAATAAGGAGTTGAGCTTGTATTTTCAGTAAAACATTGATATTAACGAAATTGAATAATCTTGGAAGTGGTATACATGAGTATTTTAATGGCAGGAGAGTCCACAATGACTTTACACTGATGGAGGGAGGTCTATAAGACGATCACTTTCGTAAAGAAGGTGGGAAGGGTTGAAATGATCAAATACAGCGGATCGATATATATGGATGGCCCCTCTATAATACATGGCAAAGTTAGGGGAAGGGGTGAAAGATGGTGTTACAGATCAGAAAACACAGGCTAGCCACTCTCAATATCAAAAAATTTCTGAATATTTTTAGACTAATGTTTCCCTCAGAATTTGTGACAAAATTTTGTCTTAACTTTTAAATAGTACTGGTATTTTTACGGGTTACTTCCCATTTATTTAATACGTTCCTGAAATTGTCATAATCTTTATATATGATATGTAACGTTTTAAGCAAAACATAAAAAAGAATAATTTAAAACATATTATAAAAAATTCAATATATTCTTTGACAAATAAACTTTTTCAAAGTTTTTTTACAGAATAACTTGTTTTCCCAAAATATCTTGGACTAATATAAAATTCCCCGACTTTCCGGAAAGTGGCCAACCTGCCTACAGCAGAACCAGCTGCTCGGTTCAGCTTCTAGTCAAATAACCAAATTAATCGACACTATGAATGATATATTAAAATGTAGAGAACGATTTATTTTAAACATTATTAGTGTTGCTTTACATATTTCTTAATATTATTACCTTTTTAATAGATGTAATGTATTTATAAGGAATCTGTACATGGAAACGCAAATTTAAAGAGAACTTAAATCATTAATATATATATAAATTTTTTCGTAAATGTTTCACTATCAGTATTTATTGATTTTTGACTTTAATTATACTTTTAATGGTTTTTTTAAATTACCAGGAGTATTACTGAAATTTTATTAACACATTTTATTAGACTAAGACTGAAGAAAATTGTTATTTTATTTAAACAATTTAAACTATGGATGATTAAATCGAAAGCTAGTACTAAATATTGTTTTACTATATTATACGAATTACACTATTTAACCACAATTAATGCGATAAATTATAATTATGTCAATAATATTTATTTATATTCCATGTCAAAACTAATAGCGTTGTAGATTTTTTCAAAACTATAATTTTAAATCCAAGTTTCAACATGTTAGTGGCTTCTAAAAAAAATCATGAAATTGTCTAGCTACATGTTTTCTAAATTCCACAAATTTTCTAAATTTTTCAGGAGAAGTAAGCAGGAAATACATCAAAATTAAATCGTTTGCCCCACTAATGGTAACTCTGTCATGGAACGCGTGTATCGACTAAGATGGCCGTGACTAGGACTGAGCATGGTCGCTAGTCCCGGAGTCCCAGCTGGGACACTTTCTTATGCGCCCACTGCATGACAGCCATGCTGGCACCGTTGGCAACGAAGCCGCGGATGGTGCCGGGCATGAGGCCCCGATAGAGACCCATAGGGCCCCTGTGCTCACGGATGGTCAGCTTGAGCCGCTGCCAGGTGGACATTGGTGGCCCGTAGTTACCCTGTTTCTGGAAGGATGGAGGGACGTAGCATTCGATCAACGATTATACACTCAAATCCATACAAAAAACACTGTATATTTTTTCATTTTAAAACATTTAACAACATTCTCAAATGTCATCAATTAATTTTTCATCTAGTAATTTTTTTTCACTACGAAAAAATATACATATAATATTATTCCCTTAACCGACAGAAAATCTTTGTTAAAATGATTTGCTGGTCTTTTAAAATGTGAACCTCTTAAATTATTAAAAATAACTCAATAGATTGCTGCGCGGTCAAATATTTAGGTAAGAGACGTAATTTTCCTGTTACTAAATTAGAGAGAGAGAGAGAGATAGATAGAGAGATAAATAGTAAAAACAAAGTAACTCATATCGCTTGAGCGATTGGTTACTCACTCTTATTTACCAACTTAGTCTCATATGTTAAGTATTGTCAGTAAATAATGTCGGTATAATATCACGCAAAATGTCTCATCCATAGAAATATAAGTCTCATCTATAATTTGTATTCGTCATCAGGTACTTTAAATTAAAGGTAAAGCGAATCAGAGTCAGAATATAAAAGAAAATTAATCGTAAAGTTTTCATTAACGATGTCAGTCAAATGGTAACTATTATTATTATTAATTATAATTTTTGTTGTTATATTATAATGAAGTCCATGTCCTAGTAACAAGATTTACAAAAAACCCTGTGTTATATTACACGTAATAAATTTAACATACAAATGAGTTGTTTTCATAGGTATTTTAGTACCGAGATTTCCATACATTAATATCTGCTAAATCTACCCCACACTGAAAACACGAACCCACTTGAGACTTGACGACCTCGAGCGGCCAGACGAGCCACCAGGAGAAAGTGGCGGCCATCCCGGCCGTGAGGAATGGGCCCCACAACGTGTTGCACAACACCTCTGGATAGTAGCGACGAAGGGTGTCGATTTGGATGAAGAAGCTGGTCATGAGACCTCCTGTGCGCATCAGAGTGACACCGTACCCCTGAAGGACGAGAGATCAACAGAAAGGGTGGGCGGAAGTGCACAATATTTAATATAAATAAAATGAGCGTATTAGTTAAGTATGGAATTTATTTTTGTGGAATTCGAGACATTGAACTAATATAACACGGCCTTGACACTGTGAATATCGATTTGCACTACACTAGGATGTACCGAACCAGGATGGGGAGTCAGAAGTCATAATATAATAGACGTTCACACATCTATACTACTACTTAATATATACAAACGCAACGAGCGGGAATTTCGGTAGAAATACAAAAAAACAGAAAAGAAAACGCAGATAGAAAAAAGATTGCAAAAAAATGTGGAAGATAGAAAAAAGAGAAACAGAAATAGGACCCGAAGAACTAGAGAAAGAAGAATTGGTTACAAGAATTGGCAACAATTAATTAAAAAATCAGATAAACTTAGTACAACATTTTTGACACATTGACGAGAAAAAATATATAATTCATCTAGGGTAGAAAGCGAAACAACAAAATAGAATGAGAGAAATAGAAAAATAAATGGCTATGGGCGGAAAAAGAAAAAATAAGGAAAGAAAAAATTGGGAGTTATTATCATATGACCAATAATTAATATTTTCACTTCAAAATTATAGGAATAATTATTTAAAAAATTAATAGTTTAACCGGAAAAATACATATTATTCCGTAGTCAAATTTTTTTATCAAAATACATAATTTAAGTTTACATTTTGCTAAACAAAACATGTTTTAATTAAGTAATTGTAATTTATAAAAATAGGAGAAAATCTAGTTAACATACCGTGTAAATACCACGCATAGTCCAGCTTTGGTTAGTTTGACGACGAATCTGGAAGATAAATTATATACCACAATACATTTAATGTTTGAAATACCAGTTTTGGAAACATAAACACAAAAAATATAAATACTATAAAATGCAATAAAAAGGGAACTTGCCTCTGTTATTAGTCATTATACTGCATAAATATAAATTAAAATTCGTCTGAAGAATATATTCAAACTAATGCAAGGTGGCCGCGAGATTTTAAAAAACTACTTAACACATGTTTAGCTTATGATATTGATTTTAACAAAGTCATCTGTGAAAATATCATTTGCGAAAGCCTCACCTGTAAATGATACTACAAGACACTGGAAAAAAAGAAGTTATCTATTTCATGTGCAGTGTTTCAGAATTAGCAACGTTTCAAATTTGTAATAAAGCAACGATTTAAATGTGTACACAGTGGAATGCATTTAAGTAATAGCTCTTTAACCAGAAGTGGCCATTCGATGGAGATAAACGAACAACAGATTGCCCAATATGGTCCCTTAATCGAATCAGTGAAAAATTACGGTATTATCTGTAATGTCAGCCAGCTATAAACATTGTTTAATAATATGGTATAATGTACAAATAACAAATTTGTTTCCAATACACTTTGAAAATACCAATATTTGAAAAAAAGTAAACAGAAACAACAATGTAAATTGGTGAGCTGAGTTTTAAAAACGTGTACTCAATTTTACTGAGTTTATCAATACTACAATATAATGGTAAACAATTAAACAGAAGAAAAAAAAATATTGGCACATTATAATTTTGTATATTGACTGTAATTTATTGTATTTTAATTGTTTAATGTTATCATAATTAATATGAATTGATGAAATACCCCAGGATACACATCGTTTTTCTTTATTGGGTTAGTTTAAATATTTGTTTTAGTAATTATTTTTGAGGTTTCTATTTTTATCTCACTTTGGCGTACTCAAGTGGACACTCAATTGTCGCCCGGACAGAAGCCGCTATAACACCAGCGATGACAATCCGACTGAAGAAGAGGAAGATGATTGTACAGTTCAGATGATTTATGGATATTTCTGAGATGATGGAAGCACACATAATATGTAATATGTATATATTATATATGAAGGGGTGTGTATGAAGTTATGTGTCCATAACACATGAAATAGAGTCTGCTTTAAGATAATGATAACTTGTGATGCTGCCTGCAATTTTTTTGTAATTTAACAAAAAACTGCATAATTGAATTTTGGGTTAAGACAAAAATAGCTTCAAATTAGGAAATCTTTTTGTTGAAAAAAGTAATTATCGCATCCTCCTAGAGGTAACAATTACCACTCAATCAGTAAGAGGAACAGTTACTCAAATGATCAAATTAAACTTGCTTTTTTGACACTATCTTTTTGACATAAATATTTGACACTACAATATATTTTTTCTACGTTATAATTTCTTTCGAAATCATATTTAATGACTTAAGTTAAGTTTTTAGAGTTTACTGGGAAAAATGAGTTTGCAATTCGAAAGTTTTGAAATATTAAATAATATTTTCGTCTATATTATACAGACATCTTCAGATAAAATAACAAATACAATAAGAGAGTAGGAATTAAAATATTGAAATAATAGTATTGATACAATATTATTGAATACATATTTAATTTTAATCTAGGTTCGAAAAGAATGTAGGTGAGACAGAATCGAAAGTGTCTTACTGGTAAGTAAGCTATTCCATCCACTTGTTAAGTCTGTAAAGATGCGATTCCCACATTTTACAAGAGTCTTCCAAATCGATTCTTCTATTTGTCTGCAGTGTAATTTAGTTTCAAATCAATTTTAATTTCGAATCATATTTCATGTTCATGAACTAACTTGATAGATCGGCATATTCCATTGAGGTGATTTTGAAAAGCCAGAATGACTTTAGGGCTTTCTTTCATTTCTGGTAAACAAATATCGACATATCTTATTTACAAAAAATAAAAATAAACAAAAAATATATGGAATTATCCCCTTCCTCGACGTTAAACTGATGCGAAATGGAAATCGAAAAAAGATTTTCACGGCTAATAATTTCAATGTGAAAAGCAATCATTACAGTCCCACTAAATTGGGAGCTATCCGCTGTTTACAGAGAAGGGCTCACATAGTAGAGATAAGTTAGTTGAACTAAAACACCTAGAAAGTCTTTCAAGTAAATGATTATTACATCTCAAAGCCAGGTACTTAAAAACCAACGTCCGACACATAACCCACAACCAGAGTACAGAGGAACGCCTAGATAAACTTCTCAAGATACCGCACAAAATTGGTCTACAAACCAATATTATCAACATGAGCAAATTTTGGCTGCAAAAAAAGTTTTTTAAATTTAGTGAAAGATGTACGTCATTAAAAGCAAGGAATGTGACTTCTGCTATGTTGGGGAGACTACTATGGATTTAAGAATATTAGAGTGAAAGTGTACAAACACAACGCTAGGTTTGACATAAATTGATCCAAGATTGCATCTTATGTCTATCAACAAAACCATACAATGAATTTTAAAACAGTGCGCACTTATACAGATGAAAATTACTTGACGGACTTGAGTAAAATATGTGAATCTCGTCTTCACCGACATTGGAAGCGGGTGGAATAGCTTATTCAACCAATAGGACATTTGCAATTGCTGTCTCAAATGCATTCTATTCAAACATTAATTAAAATTTAATATAATATATTCAATAATATTATTTCATTGTTTAAATTATTATTCTCTTATCGTACTTCATATGTTGTTATATTATCTGGAGATGTCTGTATAATAAGAACGAAAATATTTGTATATACATAATTAGATTGTTTTTCGTTTGCTTAAATTAGCACTGGTGATACTGTTCAAAGTCAATTTTATTAATAAACGTTATACGCACCAGCACAATATGTTTTCAATAATCTTACATATTAATGCATAATGATATTATAATTCTTATAAAAAATAGCGTAAGATATAAAAAAAATTAAATGTAAAAATCTGAAGTGTAAAAATACATAAAAATAAAGCTTTTGGTTGTAAATTATTATAAGTCTAAAATAAGTACTTGATATAATTTCTCATAAAAATCATTTCCTATAGCTAAATAGTGAAATCATTTAATTTAGAAAAATTATCTATTCCACTAACCAAATTAACCAACATAAACCGGGGAAAGTCCTCTAATGCATTGCTAATAAAATAATAAATCAGTAAAGGAAACGGTCAGTGACAGCTCATTTTGTGTCACGTAACTTACCGACGGTCTATTTTATGCAAATATACAACTTTAAAATATACTTCTGTTGAGGTGATATGGCATTATGAAACTCTGTCCGACTGTGGAACCTCAGGAGATAATCTTTAGTTGCCTGTCCCTAAGTCATAACAAAGTGAATATGTCAGCAAAGTACACTCTTAATTAATTGATATCTATAAAACAAGAAAAATAATTAATATAAACCCAAAACCTTCTGGAGATAGCCTTTAGTGGGCTACCATTAAACTGTGTTTCTGTATAAAACATGAAAACAACTATATGTAAGTGATAAGTAACATAATAGATGTTCCTGATCGATTAGAATATTTAGATATGCACATTATGATTTATCTATGTTTATTATACTATTCACACATAACCTAATAGTATTCCAGTTGAGTTCAGTGTTATGCAGTTAATCGATTGTTAATAGTATATAAAAAAACTATCGCATAACAGCTCAATATAGTCGATGAAATGATCTTAAGAATTAACAAGCAATAAGAGGATCAAAAATGGAACAATTGACTCAATAATTTTACGACAACTCGATCCTTGAGCGGTTAATCGTCATTGAATTAAACTTCATAGAATATTAGAGATGATTAAATATCCATAGAAAATTTGACCAATAAGATGATAAAAAAATTTAACAGCTCGGACAGAATAGAAATTAATTGTACTAAATATTAATTAATATTTTTTATTTTAAGAGTTAGTTGTTTAGCTATCAAAATTAATGAATAACTATTATTATACTAAAACTCTCCAAAAACATTCAATAAAAAAATAAAAATATCGTTAACCCCTTATTTGACATATTATGACATCAATTTATTAAAACAACAATTTCAAATATTACTTTTGTATTCCTCCTGTAAATGGTATTTCTGTAGATCCAAATGGCGTATTAAGTAAAGTATAGCTGAAATTAAAGTGTAAAGAATTTAAGAAAATATAAACTCAATGTATGTCTCATATTATACTCGTACATGCTATGTTAAAATCGTAATCTACAATTTTACATGGTTGCAACTTTACTCGAGAATTTTAAATCCCGACTTTATCCCGATTTTGTCCCGACTATATTTTTCTATACAAAATGTAAAACCATGGTAAAGTACGAAAAGGTATATTATTAAATCTGGTGTCATCCTGAAAATGTAACACAATATAGACAGAAAATACATCGCACGGATCGCGAAATTTTGGAATTCTATTATATATAAAACCATTTTTTTTCAGCAAAGTATCTGAATTCCCCATTTTATCCTTAAATCGGATGAAAAAATGTCAAATCCCTACTTTTTCCAGATTGGGGCCGCAAACTTCGAAATCCCGACTTGGTGGCAACCATGCTTTTATAAATAAAACGACTAAAGTTAAGTTCTTCAATATCTCAGTTATGATATAACTATTCTCGCTGATATAATGCAAATATTTACTGCGTCATCACCAAACTTAAATTAAAAATATGAAATTTAATTAGTAAAACGTTAAAGGCGTTTACTCTTAGACCATTTCTTTAAGTCATCAGGCATATCACGGTTCGAAAACTTATCCAATTTTTTTAACCTAAAAAACACGCAGTAAAAAATTTGTTATCAAGGATAATATAAACACTATAGTTAAATGAATTTTTAATTATACTCTACTCTAATCCTTATTTAATAGTAGTGCAGAAAAGCTATAGTTACGTTCAATAAGCGAGCAACAAGTTTGGGTGGTTTTATTCAGTTAATTAGTTAAGACTTTTGTTTAACTTCTCAAATTCAGTTTTAGTAACAATTCTGAGGTTCGCTGAGGTTTTTTGTTTTTTGAGGCCTTAGTCGGCTTCTAATTTTTAATTTTTCCAGGATATCGAAATTACTCGAGTTTCCTCTTAGAATTACGGACCCGCTATACATCATATATTTACATATATAATATTAGATTATATCAAATTGGACTAAACAATTGTGTCTCTTATACATTTCGGTAAGGTGTAATGTGTTTAATCTGGTCATATATAATAAATTGTCATCGCATTAGCCTAGTCGATTATTAACGCTTCAGATTGCACGCTGATATTATAATCAAGTACTTTACGCGTAGATAATACAATAATGTCGCACCTACCAATAGTTCATTTAAACTAATATATTATTAACAGTTGATCAAAGTAAATCAAAACCGGTTTATCTAGGGTTGTTGCTAAATAGTTCAAAGCTATTTATATCTCAAAACAAGGACGTCTTGTTAGTTACTAGTATATGAACATTAATTAAGGGTAGTATACACTTACATTCCCTCAAAAACGGCAAACTGCACAGATCGATAAATCCCAGATCCACATAGTGGCGGGATAGAACCTCTGAAATGAATATAGCAAATGTCGTGGATTAAAGCCAGTTTACGTTTAGCTTATTAAGACAGATAAAGCCAACGTTGTGGTAATTTTTAAAAAGTATCGTCTCAATTATTATTTAAATATTCAAATCCTTTGAAAAATCTGTGTGATTAAAAGTTAAGAGAAATAAACCTCTTGTATTATTATACTGTTATAATAGTTACATAATAAAAATGAAGTAATCGAAATTTTAAGTGATTTCTAATAAATCTATTTCTTCTTTTATATTTAAATTGTGATACATTTTTTTTAGATTACAACAAGAAACAAAAAGCGACAATTTATTATAAAATGCGATATAGTTTGCTAAACAAACTGCGCTGACTATTTTTCACATTTCTGAATGTGCTACTATACACTGTAACATCGATGCATTTCTAAAGGATTTCAGAGTAAGATATAACTACTATCCCTTATTAAAATAAATAAACAATAAATTGATTTAGCACAAAAGTAGTATGAGAGCTGTCGACTCTAGAGAGTAGGGTGGTAAAGGGAGTCCTGAGTCGACAAAAAACAAAACGTGTGTATTCTTTTATGTGTTTTGTTTTGTATACAAAAACTAGTCACTCAACTAGTCAAGTATATTTAATGAAAATGTGTAAGTGTAATAAAAGTATTAACACTCTACATTAAATATACATATTGTATAAAGAGTGGATTAGCAGTACCTTCAAAAATATATATAATACAATATTGGCAAACTGTACAGACATGTAAATTCAAACATATATATATATATGAACATGATAAAATATAGAAACTAAAAAAACAGATAACTTTAAGCTTCGATACAATAATTTTTTCAATGTCAGACTTTTCTTTTTTCTTGTCCTCAGAAGCCTTTCATAATGAGTTACTCTGCAGCAGCACAGGTTTTATGTCCTTTGAGTGTACAACTTTATCACACAGTTCATTGGCTTGTGTCTGAAGCAAGCTCACATCACTGTCCAATTGTCTGCTACGTTTCCGCAAATTAATCACTTCTTCCATTTCCTCAGCTTGTCTTTTTCAAATTTCTTCCTTCTTCTTCTTGTCATCATTGTCTGCTAGAATGTTGTGATAGTTTAACGTCATACCAGCTATGGACATATCTAGCGTACTGTAAATATGTTATTTAAAATAACATATACATTTTGCGAGCGTAGCGAGACATTTTTTGGGGTTAATTGTCTAAATCATACAAATATTGACATTATAGAAGTATTAATAAGATTTGCATATTATTATCATCATTGTAAAAAAATATATGAAATTTGAAATGATAAAATAGCAGTATTTTTAAAAAAAGCAGTAACTTTATGCACAAACAGTACTTTAGCAGTACTTTCTGTTTGAAAACAGTATTTTAGCAGTACCAGCAGTACCCGTACAAACGCTAGATAGTAACTATATGCTAAGTACCCAATGTGCTATATTTAAAAAAAATTAACATTTACGCCGCATAATATTTAAAAAAGAGGAATTCCAGTATAATATTAAAATTTGAGTGATTTGTGGACAATTATGCTTTTAGTAGAATGATATTTAACTGTAATTAGGATAGAATAGAATTATTTCAAATATATCAAATTGAATGTGCTTTGGTGGAAGGTATGTAAATTAACCAATAAAAGTTTAAGTCTTTATATACTAATACGTCATTATGTTATCCAGAATATTCTACAAAAATATAATATTATTATATAATAATAATAATATATATTTAAATTATTTAATATTTATATATAATAATATTATCGGAATCGAAATCAATAGATTTTGAGTAGTAAACGACTAATGGGTGACGGTTTAATAGACCCCCCTCCCCCCAATGTTGTTTCAAGAGGAAAAATCATGAAAACAGTTCAACTCATGAGTCATCCCATACTTAAATATATTTATGACAAATAGGTATACAAAAAGAGAGAGAAATAGACGGACACGCACCTATAGAAGCCAATAAAGCCGTCCTTCCTCAAAACAGCCTTGAGCGTGCCAATCATGCCGCGGCCCTCAAAGCCCACCTGGGCCTGCATCTTGGTCTTGATGGTGTCGAAGGGGTGACCTACGGTGACACTAGTCAACCCGTAGAGCACGCCTACTCCGAGACCGATTCCCGTGTCCTTGAGCCAGTGGCTGCGGGCTTCGTTGTGGGTCATACCGGCTGTCACAACCGTACTAGCTTAGTGAGAGGGAGGGAGCGAGGGAGAATAATTGTACAATCCAGGATTTACTTTTGGTTGGGAAAAATCCTAGTCCTTCGTTGTTTCCACGACAAATAAGTAAATGTAATGTTTGAATAAAGCATATATTCATGCACTAGTAATACAATTAAAAATTAATGAGCAACAATTATAACTAAACGTTACAATGAAAATATGAGTTACAGCGAGGTGCAATATTTAATCGAGTTATGGAGCTGTACAAATATTTTCAAATTAAATACTAAACTTAACAAAACTCATTTTAAACTAAAATACTTGTACAAATAAAAACATGGTCATGCATTTTTTGAAATTTTCCGTCAGAATATAAAATTCTGAGAATAAAATCACGTATCACCTGAAATTTTGTTAAAATTTAATATTGACCAACACAGAATGAGGTCAAATAGAGATGTTATGTTTTTATTTTCATTATAGGTTACATTAATAACATTACAATGTTTAATTTAAATATGAGTCAGTTGAGTTACTTTTCAAGAACTTTGCATTATTTAACGGAAGGATAAAGAAATCAACCCATTTCCACTGGAAATTATACAATATGCTCACGTACAGATATATCTGTATTTGTTAATTGCAACTAAATAGTATTTTTTACTAAACAATGAATAAAATATAACCCAATTAAAGTTCCAACTTTCGCCAATAAAAACATTTTACTAAATTAGACAAAATATTTTGTTTTAGATTAATGAGTCTGCCTCAACACATTATTTTTGTCCATTAAATGTATATTATAATTTTCTTTGATGGAATGCATTCAACTCGTAAAGAAAATTCGGAATTCGCCGACATTCAATCATATACCGAATCATAAAGCACATTCTACGATGAGGCATTACAGAAATTAGCACGATTTTTTTCGTTTAAAATGTATTCTTTCTAAAATGTACATTTTCACCAAAATTAAATATACCAGAAAAATGACGCAAATCATTAAAAAATTAACATTGAAAATATTTTTTCAAATATAGAAATTTAAATGAAAACAATTTAAAAAAGAGTGATTAATAAGATATTAATAGAGCTATAATTTGGGCAACATTTTATACACAAATATCTAAAGGATAATAATTCTGTCAGTCAGTTTAGCCTACAAAGTGGGACACCTGCCAAACTTAATCAAGAAAGATAAGAAGAACATGTCACCTCGGAATCTCTGATAATCTCACTAAATAAGCAATCATTTCAAATATAGATTCGAACCAAAACAAGAGACCGAACCAATTCCAAAAATAATAACGATAACGATTTTTTTTCTCTCAAACTCAATAAAACTGAATAACTTGTTATCCGTTAGTCAACCAATACTTGTTTAAACTTCAACTGAAATATGGTACTAAACAAAAAAGAATCAACCTAAAAAAGATGCTGAAGTTTAAAAAATAAACTATTGCAAAAATTGTATATTTTGAAAAAGAATAACATTAAACTTTACACTAATTGTCTTGAAAGCTCCGAGGTCCAACAGTACATCAAAAACCGTTTACTATATATATATACACGAAATGCAGCAACCAAAATAGCCCAATAGAATACAAAACACAGTGGCATCCACGACGGCACAATCAACACACACATCAGCAGCCGCCCTCTACATCTCATTGTAGTTCTTGAGCGTCAACCGAGGGACAATATTCATCGATATGAGCTCCTGGAAGAGCAGTTTACACGCGTAGGGCATCTTGACGGTGCACACGGCGGTGGAGGACCGGCAGAACTGGCACCAGCCGTGCATACAGAGCAGGCCGCACTTGTCACAGACCAGCACATCGAAGGCGTCGCTGGAGATCATGAGTCGCTCGAGGAGGAGCATGCTGGCCCCGTAGCCGATCAGACAGTCTCGCTCCATCTCGCCCAAACGAAGGCCGCCGTCCCGGGTTCTGCCCTCGGTTGGCTGGCGGGTCAGCAGGGTTGTGGGGCCGCGGGAGCGTGCGTGGATCTGAGTGATGGTGGTGGTGGGGGGAGGGGTACAATCGATCGATACTCTTTTTAATGTTGTCACCTTTGATTCGTATAAAATTCAAGAACTTTTCTATATTTATTTAATATTTTAATGGATTTTTCCGCCTTTGGTATAAAGTTTTCATCATAAAATGTAAGTCTTAATATTGAATATAATTTGTACGCTAATTAATACATTGGATACATTTAGCACATACTAACAAACTGTAGGATGACAGAATAAATTTCTATTTGTAAATACAACATATGATTCAATAATTGTTTGAAAAAGTGTTATCAATTAATCTAATTAACCTAATTAACTATTTTACTTACCAAAAATGTAATTAAAAGGCCTTAAAAACCCATTTGCGGTAAACACGAACAAAACAAAATAATTTAAAAATGCGCGGCATGCTAAATCATTTTCGGATCATTTTTAAAGCGTCAAATTCTAGATTTTTTCCAGAATTCACTGATTGGTCGGATGAGAACTTTTATTGGGTGCGGATTCATGTATCGATAGCATAGCTGTATAGAACAGCACACTTGTTGAACTGAGAAAATATTAATAAGATGCGAAAAATATACGGTAAAAATTTTTACTTTTATTGGATGAAAATTTCATGGTTCCCACACAATTTCCAGAGTAAAATTCCACGACTTTTCAAGGTTTTCCCTGACCATCCCACTCACCAATGTTACTTAGTGATACCGCTTTTCCCAGACATATTTTACATTTATATTAAATGAATCTATACTAGAGTAATCCGACGCAATCTTCTTTGAATAAGATGGAAATCTTTCTGGATCCTCCCACTGAGTATTGTAATGGCAAGCTTTATTCGGCATTCTAAAATCAGAATGATAACTAATATTATTCTCCAAAAAACTAACGACTAATATATGAAGTTAGTTAATAGAATTTTTTTTTAATTAATTCATAAAATCAAAATAATATTCATTTCTGTAATTATTATTTTCTAGAAGAGGCAAATCTAAGTATGTAAGTTTATAAATTGAAAAATATATATCAAATACAACCTTTTCTGCGAATCACTAAAATATCCTTGACTTTTCTATAAATCACCAAAAAATCCTTGACTTTTCCGGCAAATCCCCAAAAAGTGTAGCCTCTAAAAATGTTTGCGAGTTTAGAATGCGCGCATATAAATGAATCTTGAAATATTTGGAAATTTAAAGAAAAAAATCTTGAATTAATTTAATTAAACAAACAAATTTTAAATTTTTAGTTTTTAACAAAATTCCCTGACTTTTCCAGGTTTTCCAGAAGCGTAGGAACCATGAATTTATTAATGAAATAGTAATTCTCTCTAATCACTAATATTATAGACAAATTTAAGTGTTTAACTATTAGTATTCAGTGAAATTAGTGACACATTTAGACATTTTCTACGTTGGTTACGACTAAAACGATTCGACTTTTTTTTACAATGGAAATATTTTCTAATTTTTAGAAATGTTTTAAAAGTTTTAAATTTTTTAAAGTTTTATTAGCGTCTACCATCATTTCAATTTACAATTGTTAATTAATTTAGATTGTAAAATATTAAAAGTTTACTTCATTTAGGGGCCATACAAGGGGTAGGAGGGGGGAGGGGCTACTGTAAATCGTACATGAGCGTACACTGGGAGATATTATGGTGTATAAGAAAGCGTTGGTACGCTTTCAATAACAATGTGCTGTATTTTTGTTGTCAACTATTTCCAGTCATATTCAGTAATAAAAATTTACCATAAAGAAATTAAGCTTATAAATAATGTTTAGAAATGACAACAACAAAAATCATTAGTATGCAATCATACCACACGTAAACTAAGCATCTGCCGCCCCACCTTGTCGACCACCATATGCTTCAACTTCTGGTAGTAGATCGGCCCGAAGTAGATGTAGGCCTCCAGTGTCTGTCCAGTGACTCCCGAGGTGAACACATCCTTGCCCAGCGCATCGAAGCCGTGTTGAACCAGCACCGCGGACAGGTCTTCCGCTCGGTCCCCTCCGAAGGCCGACCCGTCCCGGAACCCGCCCTCGAGCACCCCCACCTTTCCCCCCAGCAGCTCCATCAACTTGCCCACGGTCATCCGGCTAGGGTAGCCATGCGGGTTCATGACAATGTCCGGCACCATGCCCTGCTCCGAGAAGGGCATGTCCTCCTGGGTAGGGTGGGCAAAGTTGAGAGGGGGTGAATACACTCATATACAGGGTGTCCGCGGCTTCTGTAACAATCGATTCCCGGTTTTTCCCGGCTACGCGGGTATTTTTTGGGGGTTTTAAAGCTTAGACTGCATCTAAAGGCATCATTTTATTTATATTTTATCTGCTAATCAATAGTTTTTACGCTGCGTGGTTTATTTTACATGTGGGAGTTTATTTTTAATACAAAATCCGGATAAAAAATATGATTACATTTTATATATTATTATGAAGCACTTAATTATACTAGGATAATTTTGCTAATCTTTAGCCCTGCTTTATTAGTTAATATAGTTATTATATGTTATCAACATACTTTTTACTTATCAACTTTAGATAAAATTATACTGTATTGCGAGTTTTAGATGGATAAGAATGTAATTTCATAACCATTTTTTTCCCGATCCCGATCAAGATAATTTTGAGCACATAAGAGACATATTAAATTGTATATATAGGAAACATTTATTTTAATGTATAAAAATAACAATTAACAAATATACAACGCTTAGGAGGCCAAGGTGTGT
Organism: Coelogynopora nodosa; assembly: GCA_034780555.1. NCBI lineage: Eukaryota > Metazoa > Platyhelminthes > Proseriata > Coelogynoporidae > Coelogynopora > Coelogynopora nodosa. The sequence continues at coordinate 30,905 of JAUZND010073657.1, forward strand.
GGGAGGTTTAAACCTGATGTTGTTAGAAGTGTGCAATATTTGTATAACAAAGTAAACAAATTTGGGGTTTAAAATTGAGTGAAAATCCCGATTTTTGTGTTTTGAAGCTTAGATTGTATCTAAAGGCATCTAAAATTATCATTTTATTTATATGTTTTCTGCTAATCAATAGTTTTTACGCTGTGTCGTTTATTTTTAATACAAAATACAGATGTAAAATATGAATACATTTTATATATGGAGCACTTATTTATATACTAACAGGGTTCGAAATTAACACCGGCACACTCGCCAATGGTGACCAATAATGGAATCGGGCGAGCTGAACCTATGAGGACACTCGGCCAGTTGGCGAGTGAAAACTTTGCTATACCCTATATACTTAACTACACTAAACTATAATTATAATGATTTAAATTGAGTGAACATTTATTTCACTATACTTATTTTGCCTCTACTGAAAAATTTGCAAAAACATAGTTATGATAGTGTACTTAAAAGCGTTGGTTGACGCAATTTCTAAACAGTGGATTCTTCTTAAAAGGAGGTACTATCAAGCTACTCCAAACACCAATACATGGCCAAAAATGAATAGGACACTGAAAGTGTTGTATCCTGCCGTACTCTGTCTTGTTGATCTAGTTTGGATACAAACAGCAGCTACAGCCTAGTAGTGTGTGAACCTGGCTTCAATCATATGAAGCTTATCAAAATGGACTGTCGTTTAAGTCTGTCAAATGCTGCCCTCAACGACCTGATTAGAATCTTATTATTGACACCAGATGTTGAAGACTTCAACCCCATACCAGCTGTTGAACTCTGGTCAAGTTCCTCAACTCGCTCTCGTCGCAACCTGACTGTCTACTGTGAAAATGAAAGTGATGAGGACACTAGTCATTGATTGGTGGGGAAGGGTTGTGGGAAATGATTGTATTTTTGGCATTATATTATATTATTTAATGTTTAGTAATACACCTTTTCTGGAACAGATATAATTTTTTCCTAAGATGCTTTATGGGCTAGTAGCAGGGTTGCCACATTTCCAAAGAAATTATTTTCCCGGTTCCTGTCGGATACTAAGTAGAACAATAACTGGGCGAGTAGAAAGTCAGAATCACCCGCCCATAGGGCGAGTGCTTCATAATGTTAGTTTCGAGTCCTGTGAATATAAAAAAAACATATAATTGAGTTCATAACTCATAAAATAATAATATATATAAATATTAAATAAAACAGATCGCGCGAAGCGCTAAATTTTTTTTAAAGCATGTAAATTCTTTTATTTTCTGATTCCCGGTTTTATTTCATATTCCTAGTTTTTCCGGTTTATTTACGTTTTCCAGGTTTTTCCCGGTGCGCGGACATCCTGCATATATTTATTTTTAAATATCAAGATGAGATAATATGCAGTAGAAGGTTCATTTTACACTGGATGAATGTTATAACATAATATTGGTTGTGAGTATCGTGTATATTATTTACGTTCCGAATAAATAAACGAGACACTTTCTTTATTAAATATGAATTTGCGGTCGGAAATGTCAGAATAAAGTGCGTATATTGGAATTAATGTCAGTAGCGTTCGCAAATTCATACATAATAACGATAAGTTACATTACTGATATGTAATTTACATTTATAACAACTGCTGATAATACTAAAAAACAGTAACAATCATATACAATTTGGCGTTCTAAACAATTTCGAGACACAAAAATCGTATTGAGGCTGATATAGCGCGACAGATGAGGGCGTATATAGCTGATAAATACACTACACAGATACTGCGTCTAAGTACAAATAAGTTCCGCGCAATTATTTTAAAACATATTTTTAATTTATCCAAAATTTTCCCCAGAAATTCTTACTTTTTTTATTCTCTGGAAATATCAAAAAATGTAAAAATAAAAAAATTCCCGACATACAATCCCTACATAAACCGCACATAGGCCTACCTGGGCAACGATGAGGCCGCAGACGCCCTTCTGTCCGTGGCGACTGGAGAACTTGTCGCCCACCTCGGGGCGCCGGGTCTGGCGCAGGTTGGTCTTCACCACGCAGTGGTTGTTCTCTGTGTTGGAGAACATCACCGACTCCACGTAAGCCGGCTCGATGAACTTGTAGTCCACTGGTGTCGGCCGGAATTGGGGCTGATGGGGCGGGAGATGTGGGTAGGTTATCTGTATAGAGGGACGACCGTCTATCATCTTTTCAAAAGTAAACAAAGAGGATTTAACACCTAAAATCCGATTAATATAAAATGTTCTTTAAAATGATAGCCCTAGTTTGTTTTTATATAGATTTAATTATATTTAGATTTTCTAAAAATAATAATGATCAGCTTATTTCCTTAAATAAAATTCCTATATTTGAAACATTATTCCACGGAATTTCGAAATTATTTTTGTAAAACAAAATTTTTACAATACAAAAAACGTTCATGATGATTTCCTAATAATTCCTAAAAAAATTAAAAAAATAATAATGTTTAAAAATAATTCCATGAGTTTTTATAAAATTCCAGAAGCTTATTTAAAAACAAAAAAAATTTTAATCATAATTTCAAATAGTTATTTTTTAATAACATGAATATTATTCTATTTCGTTAATTTTATCACTCTCTGTTATTCTATAAATAATTTTAATTGTCTATTGAAGTAAAATGATATTTGAAATGTTATATAATTTTTAATAACAGTTAAGTTTAAATATTAAATTAGTATTATTTTAATAATTTTATAGAGAGTGATTCATTCATTTTATTTTATTCCATAATAATATGTTTTGCTAATTTTCTGTTGACCTATTAGTCTTATTAACCTTATATTAATTATATTAACGTATTAATAATATAAATTTAAAAATTAATATTATGACTAATTAGTTGAAATGTATATATTAAGTATATTTTAAGAAGAAAGGTGTTTTTATTGTATAAGTAAAATCTAAAAGACCTAATTTAGAAATACATAATTAATTTTACAAAAAAATTATTGAAATATGTATACTATGAAAAAGTTATAAAAAGAATTTGAGAACAAATATATTAAATAATATATTATTATGTTAGGACTTGATCATATTTCGGACTTCTCAAGCTTTTCGAATTTGCAACAGGAATTCCTAGAGGTTCGAACATATCGTACTTTAGAAGGATTCAAAGAAGAGAATCATGTATGTAAAATGCATTGCTAATTTAATAGTATCAGAAAATAATTATAATCAAAAATTAATCCACAGAATATTAATGACCACATACGGAAGATAAATAACTGAAACTAAATGGACAATAATTTATCTCTATTAATTTTACAATTTTTCAAAGAACCACAAGAACCATGTTAAATTCCTTTTTTTAATTATTGTAATCCATCACGACCAATATTTCCTTTCGTAAGTAAAAATTTCATACTTTTATAATAATACAAAAAGTAAAATGATAATAATAAACAAGTAAACTAATAAAATATTCTACTTATTTTTACACACTACATTGTAAATATCACTAACAGGCAAATTGATTAAATATTACATTCAAATTGATTAAATTATATTTTTCTACATAATTATATCGATAAATGAAAAAGAAATTAAACTTTTATGACCTAAATATTTTCCAAAGAATTTAAATTAGAAATTTAAAAGATTGAACAGCACAGTGAAAAAATATATATATTTAATAAACTTGAAAATTCGCTAAAAACAGTCAGTTTCTGTGAAAATGGCAGAGAGAAATTAATCTTTATGGGACATCTTACATTTAATTGTTCAGCATAGTATCCAAAAGATGCCCCCCAGCAGATCACAATATTCATCTTAGTTATCAGAAATGTTCAGTAAATCAACATTCAAGCAGCAATCAATATTAAACAACCAATCAATCAATGACACGCGGTGATGTCAATCAATGCGAATATGACACCAGGACAGATGGCAGACATCGTTCAAACTTGATTAATTGACAGACAACAGACACATTAGTCAAAGTCTGGTCTGGAATGGGAGCACTTCTCGTTTAATAATGTTAACGACAGCCAGTAGTAACATAAGAGTATCATTATTATCATATTATTGAGACAGACAATAATATTAATAATTGTTCTAGAACAATGATTCGCAACAAAAGTTTATCGCTCGTCTGGAAAGAATTAATTTCATAAGTTTAATATAAAATTATGAATATTTTTAAATTGTTAAAATCAATAAAAATAGACACATAATAAAAAATTGTGAAAAATAAAAAAATAATTAAAAAAAATAATGCCGAACTCGTGCAGTGCAATCAGGTAGTCTGAGAAACTACTGTCCATATTTTTTATTATTATAAAACAAACACTTATTCATCTTTGCCAATTATTAAAAACGTTACCGAGAAATTATAATGATATGTTGTTAAAAATTATGTCAAATATTCGGATACAAATATGTAGACACTTTATATTTTTATTATTTAAAAATTGGATTATTGCGGCTTTAAATATACTTCGTTTATATTATGTAGTGATATAAAACTTTCTTTTCATTAAGCATTTACAATGACTTATAAATATTAAATAACTTATTGATTTTTTAAATTTCCAAATATGACATCTATTAATAATAAAAATAGATTATGATATTATCATGCTGTCATAATTTTTTTTGAAAACGTTCTTAAAATAAAGATTTACTTTAAATAATTATATGTTTTCTTAATGGAATGAAATTGTTATTTGTAACAGTAATAATTATTGTTTCTTACATTTGAAAAACCCAATAATACCTAACAATAGAGAGAGGTACAGTCAACGAAGCAATGAAAACCAGGTACATAGCAACCAGGTCATAGCAACCAAATACATAGCAAATCAATATCAACAATCAAAATATACACAATACCAAAGAGGTAGAAGGAGGAAAAATCAAAACAAAAATCGAAGCATTTGTTTATATTCTGTGAAATATTTTATGAAATGTTGCATAAAAAATTGCAAAATAATATAATATAACTCATTTAAAATTCCACTGTCAGGTAAAGTTTTTTTGCTGTGATAATTTATTAACAATAATTAACTTGTTATATTTTAATTTAAAGGTAATTAAGAATTGACACAAAAAATTGATATTCAAATGGATGGACGTCAATATTTGAGTCAACATCTGAGATCATTGAATTCTTCTAAACCACGAGTTAAAGTATTTTTTAAATAAAATATGGAAGAAAAAAAACGGACAACTATGGTTAAAAGGTTTTCAAGCATAAAATAAGATCTCCAATAATCTTTCTGATTTGATTTTCGTTTTCTGGTTGATGCCTTATATTAGGGATCACACATGATGTTATATTATTAGTATTTAACATGTCGTCATTACTTCCATCAGCACAACTATACTATAGGCAGGAACGAGAGTCTGGGGGGAAGGCTGAACCATTTTTCAATTAACCAGTATGTGGCGTTCCCAAATCAGCTTCTTAAACCAACACTTGACAAACACTAAGCTTGATCCGCATAAACAGCCGGCATTCATTTCAGATTGCAGGCTGGCATCACTCTCTATCAACCAATTGTCAAAATCAATGCCGGCAGTGGTGCCTTCTCTATAGCAGCCCCACGTGTGTGGCACAATCTAAAACATGACATTCAAAACACAAAAGATTTCTCTCTCTTCAAAAGGATTCCTCTTTAATTCGTAACCTTCTTTCCTCCTCCTTTTTCCTCTTTCTAAGCACCTTGAATGCTTTATGTATATTTTGTGCATAAATTAAATATATATTATTATTATATTCTCAATGTTATTACTTGAATTGTTTGGATTCACCTAATTTTTACAATTAGATAGATAATAAAATTTAATTACAATAATTATAATAAAATTATATTTTGTTTCATTTATATATTATGCAATAATTAATAACTGAAACAACTGATAGTGATACAAATTGACAAGTATATAAAATATGCCAAAGTTCCTACGTTATAAAACATTAATTAGAAAATAATTGCAATAGGATTGGTGAAGCACATTAACATTTAATAAAATAATTAAAATTTAAATTAAACATTTTAAATGAATACTGATCGGTCATTTTTTAATTATTAAAACAAGCTAAAAAAACATTAAAATAAAATCCCGTAATATTAAGTAATCAACTGATAAAAAATCAGTTCTAATAAAACAGCAATCAGCATGGCTGAATCAGGATCACTGAGCACTGTGACAATATATTCAGTTCACGCGCCACACTATAACCAACGATATCCAACTATTACACCAACTTCTTCGCAACTGCCGCAGCCCAGCCAAAAGCACAGAAGAGCCCGTGTAGAGTCGAGACCTACCTGGCCAGTGTTGGAGGCAGGGTCGAAGATGGCCTGTCCCCCGGTGACCGAGGTACCGGCCATGTCCGGATGCACCACCGGCATCTCCTTGTTGATGATCACCTGGCGGTTGTTCACCTGGAGGCCCACTCCCGGGGTGCCGTCCATCTCCAGGATCTCGTGGCCGCGCTTCGGTACTCCCGTCTCTGGGTGAAAGACATGAGATTATATCGTGTTTGTGTGATGAGTTGTGTAATAGGAGGGACACCATCGTAACGCCAATTCATGGTTTTTTTGTTTTTATTTTGACGTCTTCAAACAATATTTATTACGAAATTTTATAAAAATATTCATGTGGTTTTTACTTCAGTCTATAAAATAAACCATAATACAGTGTAATGCTTGTACATAGTAGTCTGCTTTTCAAATATAGAACAATGTTTAACGTTCGTCACACACAATTAGCATCGCAGTGGACTTTTTACTTTTTAAACGTTTTATTTTTACGCTTACTTCAACGTTCTTTGCAACGTGTGAATTTTTTTACTATAATATATTAATTAAGTAATAATCTATTTTAGCATTTTTATTTTTAGCAAATTATTTGATCGCTACTAATTTTAGAAGTAAACACCGTTACTTATATTGAACATTTCAATACGATCATATACTACTTTCATATAATGAGCATTATTTATAGACTATTGGTATTTTTTAAATAAATGATTAATAGTGAATATTATTAAGCGTTATGGTATAAGAAATACGAACGTTACTAATAAATAGATTTTTCTCATATTGCCATTTTCGTGCGATTTGACCTATAATCAGGGTGTAAGTCTTTAGCTTAGGACACTTGTGACCGCGAATAATATAATATTATATCCCAGCTAAATTCAAGGAATACTGCCGGATTTTCCTTAAAAATAGATTATTTCCCTAAAAAAATAGTAAGTGACGAATGCATTGAAACACCATCAAATTAAATATTATTATAAAAAGAATAAATAATTTTAAAATACCAAATAATGTAAACAATGTTTAAAAACACAGATCACGACTAAGTAATAACTGTTATTTATTAAATGTATTTATTACAGAAAACACCTTGCGTTTTATCAGATAGATCCTAATTTTTTCGGAATTACATTTTTCGGGATTAAATGTAACTATTGGACCGCCCAACCCCCTCCCCAACCATCACTATCACAAGTAGAGCCGGGCACCACCCACCCTTGTCCACCATGGGTCCCATGAGTCGGTCGTAGATGAGCGACCCGGCTGAGTGGGTCTTGAGCTGGGCCCCCTGCCGTCGGTAGAGCATGCAGCGGCCGAAGCCACGGTCCAGGGAAGCCTTGTTGATCACCAGGGCGTCCTCGATGTCGTAGCCCGAGTAGGACATCACCGCTACCACTGCGTTCTGACCCGCGGGAACCTTAGGGAGGGGAGGTTGAAAACGATGTACTAGATGAGTAATCAATAAGACTAGCATTTGGACTTGTAAAACAGAATCATGAAGGTAAAAAAGTGTATTGGATATTGTCAGGACTAGATAATCACGGACAGCATAGCCCCCAAGGAGATTTTTTTAAATCAACCCACCCCCCAGAGAAAATCT
>JAUZND010073658.1:0-15235 GCA_034780555.1 Coelogynopora nodosa
AATTTTTTAATTTATTAATTTATTAATTTATTATTTACTTAAAAGCTTAGTGAATCTACTGATTATATCTGAGCTATAATATCTTAATAAATTTGCAATTTATGTTTCGGTTTTATATATATATATCGATTTTGCAATGTTTATACGTAAAATTTTGGCAAACATAAACTACAAATAATATGTTTCATTATACGCATACGTTGTTATTAAATTATTCCAAATTACAAGAAAAGTGAAATGTTTCTTGACAAACATAGACAACATTTTCCTCAATCATTTTTTCCTGATAAAGATCACTACTATATAAAAAAGACTTAACATAAATAACAAATCCTAAAAGATATAATAAATATTATTCAATTAAAAGCTATGGTATATAATAAAATATATCACCAATCAAAGTTTATGTTCGACAGTACAAGTCTTGCTTCTGTTTTTGAAAGAAGTTTCTTGATTTCCGAAGCAAGGTTTTTACCCCCTGGAGATCGGATTCAGAAGATAACACCACCTCTGAGTTTCTCGTAATTTTCTGAGTAATATTTAAAAGTATAAAGTATTATATGTATTAGTTTAATAGTGTCATACATTTAGAAAAAAGCTAGTTATGTGTGTTTATAAATATTTAACATTTTATTTAATGTTAATTTAATTTACATATTTAATGCTTTCTATATGACAGGTTTAAATAGAATTTAATATGCTTTATATGTTCGAAAACCTAAATTTAAGTGATATATATATACACACCACTTGTTCAGTAAATTCAGTGAGCCACCGACTTTTGCTGCTCTTGTCAACGCTGCCACAGTGTCCATTCACATTGATATTATATGTGTATCATATTAGAGACACCTACACTATATGTACTATTTAACCATAGAGTATTAACCTATATATATAACCTAAATATAACCGTGTCTGCACAACCGCCGGTTTCTTCTCAAGGGGTCAATACCGATGCCATCAATTACGTGCCAAACAACCACAATATAAAGGTGGTAGGGTCGGTCCCGTCTAGGTCCCGTCTAGGTCCCGTCTAGGTCCCGTCTAGGTCCACTGGGTTGATCACTTCTTGAACCCACTTCCTGTCTTTTACTTTTCTGTCCATTCAGTTGTGAGTTAATACGTCGAATAATTACGCAGTGAGCAGGTTAATTTAGAATAATATTTATAAAGCTGGTATTAAATGTCTAATAACTCGATCGTGTTAACAAAACCGCGAATTTCAGATTTATATCAACAAATTATTAAAAATTCAAAATACATAATTGTCGTTGATTCCAATTTAAACAACCAGTTTAATCAATACTCTCGTCGTAACAATTGTCATAACATCGAATAAAAGATATCTTTTAAATGTAATTTACAGTTATTTAATTTAATTGGTTTAAATATAATATTGGTATTATTTAATAAAAGATTGTATATAAACAAATATTTATGATATAAATTTATACTAGACTAAACATGAATCTGTAAATTATTTCACTCTACACTATAAATACATTTCACTCTACACTATAAATACATTTCACAAATAATCTTAAAGTAGCATAATATTATAGTAAGTCTAAATAAACAATATTAGCGTTTAAATTTAAAAGGCACATAGTACTACTTGTGTTTTTAAATATATCATATAGTATTTGTAAAAATATTTATTATATGTTATAATTACCAAATTAATACATTTGTAAACTTGATATAAATAAATAATATATTTATGTTTTATAATAAAGTATTTTATTATTGTATACATTATTATTATGTTTATATAAAGGTAGACGAAATAAAATAAAATTATAACTTCAGTTTTGTAATGTGGGATTACCATTTATAATAATATTCAATTGTATATATATATATATATTGCTAGATCATCCGGCTATCTCAAAAATCCTTTTTGCACAATGTATGCACCGAAAAGTCCAAAAATTATCCAGAAATGCGGCATTCTCACAAGTCACTGGCCAAAAATAGATATCCCAGAAATGAACTTCGCGGCTTTTCTCTTGATGGATTGGGAGAAATATTCTCAAAAGACTGCAATTGTAAGTTAGCCTATGTTATCGTGTTTCGTTTGTTTAATTATAGTCTCCTATTTATTTACTTTAATATAATAATGAACCCTTTGGGCGCGGAGTTTTTATTTAGATAAAAAGATCTGTTTTGCTCTGTTCCATATATCTGTTATATTTACTTATACATTTTAAAATGTAATATACGAAAATACTATAATATTAATATGAGTTATTGCACGAATTATAGGTCCATCTATGTACATAGATAAATATAACCATCAACTGGTTCCAACCAATGTCTTTCTGTGAGGTGAGTCGTTGAGTTCTGTCATCCAGACTTGCCCTCCCGCAGGACAAGACGCTATTGTGGTATAACCTTCCGATCCAGTAAGGAAATGCAAATTGCTTGAATGAAAGATTTGAGAGTTTAATCATGGATGAAGTTGTTTGGTGTGATGTATAAAAAATATTGATGTTCACAGTGCACATGCTGAGGTTAGTATTGATAATGCGCGGATACCATTTTATTAAGCAATGAGGGAAGCGATATATCTTTGATCGCTGACCAATGGTATCAATACCTCCCATGTGTTCCTATTGTCCAACTGTTTACATTGTACATTAACTTTCCTCATCTTGTTTGGACCGAATTTGTTTTTCAACGCAGTTGTTCACATCAATTGTGCTCAGCATAGTGACGCAGTTGTTCACATCAATTGTGCTCAGCATAGTGACGCAGTTGTCAACATCAATTGTGCTCAGCATAGTGACGCAGTTGTCAACATCAATTGTATTATAATATTAAGCTTATAATATTGGCAGATAATCTGACGTGTAATCTGATCATATACTGATTTATCAGCTTATTATATTTGCAGATAATCTGCCGTGTAATTTGATCATATAAAGTTCTGCATAAACATTGTTTTACGATCAGATCAACGGTGTCACGGATGAAAAGTTCACCTACGAAGATTTCTTCAAAGCCAAAAGGAACATCGCGAGTGGATTTATCCGCAGTGGTGCAAAGCCCGGCTTCAATGTCTCTGTAAAGATGAACAACTGTCCGGAATTTATCTTTGCTTTCTGTGGTGTATTGGCTGCTGGAGGGATTGTGAATATGGCTTATCAAGAGATATCAAACGGTGAGTATTGATTCGTTGATTCGTTGATTTATTGATTCATTGATTCATATATGCATTGGTTCATTGATTCATTGATTCATTGATTCATTGATTCATACCAGACTGGTTTTTTTAACATAATTTTAGTTACTTTAAAATGAAATTGTTTACCCGTTATCATATTAATATTTTTTAAATACGCATTTAAAGTGTTTGTAAACTAAAAAGAAGTTTAACTGTTGATTCGGTAATACAATAAAAGTTGAGTATATCATATTTTGAGTTAATATTGTTTCCATAAATATCTTTTACAAATACAATTGTTGAATATAATATTTAGAAACAGCAATACTAAATACAAAGTAAGATGTTTATAACATGTTCCACAAATTCATAAAATACATCCACATATAAACTTTAGTCTTTGGTATCAGAAGACAGGCATGGATCAGGGGCACCAAAAGTTTAAGTAATAATAATGTGTGCAAATACAAAAATATATAAATCGAAATGTAACCATAGATTAATTACAAAGATGTCCGACTCCCCAGAAATGCCTGCAAGCAGTTGATATTTTATAATTATAAGGGCGCACTCAGGTTCAGATGGGTGTCGCGACTCCCCCCTAGATCCGCTCATGGAATATAGTTCAAAGACAAATGTATGTCCTGACATATTCGTTACATTTTCTTTTCTTTGTTAGTCTATAAATATCTACTTTACATTATAAGCACAAATTCATTCACATATTTATGAGCATCAGACAGGAACAATTTCAGATTAAAAAGAATGTCTCGCAGATAGTCTCTGCTACGATGTTTTGTTCATCAGTTTTTGAGACTAAACTGAAATAAGATATCATAACTTCTAAAGTAGGTCGCAGAAAGATTCTTTGAGGAATTATACATTTTGACACTGTGTTTCTCAGTAGAATATTATGGATTTAAGCAAGCTGTTAAGAAAATCATTTGATGAATTATTGATGTTATTTATTGATTATTGATTATTGATGTTATTTATTGATTACTGATTATTGATGTGGTTAAATGTGTAGAAATGTTTGTATATATGTAAATAATTTCAGAAAACAATTTCATTAAAAAAATATTAAAACATAAAACAAAACATTACAATGATACAACTGTATAAATGTTTTAAAAAAAGTTTTTTTATTGAATAAAGTTACATAACAGTACATATTTAACATTCCTATTGCAATCTTTTTCTATCAGCTTAAATTAAATATCAGCGTTTCTAGAACTGTCTACACGGCATGGATTGTTTTAATTATGAAGTACATTTTAAATAAATAATTGTTGATGTATTGATTAATTAGCTACAATATCTCATTCTTCCAGAGACGTTAGTAAAGCAATGGATCGATACGGACGCCCAGTACATCATCACTCATAGTATCCTGGCTGAAACTATGAAATCTCTTACAGCCACAGTTAAATGCGTAAAGGTAAGCATTTCAATAACACCAAACATGTGTTACTTTTCAAACATTTTCCATGTCCAATAATCTTTCCGAAATTGTCCCCACACTTGTGCTGGACATTTTTGTCAATGGAGAACCTGTGGATGGCTGTCGTTCTTTCTCTGAACTTTTGGAAAATGACGAAAGCGCCGACATTTTCCAACAGTTGCCAACAACAAACTCAAGGGAAGATGTGGGGCCTTTAATTTATACACCAGTGGTACAACTGGACCGCCCAAGGGTGTTATGATGACTCACTTCAATTGTATAGCAAAAGCGACCGTATTGGGGTTGGTTACAATGAGATACCGATCCCTAATAACATATGGATTTTTCTAGCGGGAAATTTGGCAATTCTTTTTGTTCGATTTCAGCTATGAATTGCACGAATAAAATGATGTACGCGACGCAATATATTTGGGGGTACAGTATTTCAATCGCACTTATGGATTATTGGCGTTACTCACAGATTGTTTCACGACTAAATCAACATTGGTTACACTGGCTGAGATAAACTCAGAAACTTTCTTGGAAACTGTTTCAAAATACAAGGTAATTTATTGACCTAATATTTGCTGTATGAGAGGTGATAATGAATTGTATTCCAATGATTGCTTCTATTTCTATGTGTACATCATAAGTTTAAGTTTCTGGCCATTTTCTTTTTGAAATAGTATATAAATGTCTATTTGGAATAAGTATACAAAGTCAATTCTATTGACATGGTTAAAGTTTCGAGTGTGATGGTTTTAGCAATTTAATGCGATACAAATATCGTTTCATTGTAGCGGGGTGATTCGACACAAATATCTATTCCCAAAACCGGGCACCTCACAAAATATTTGATTAACCCCAAAGATATTGAATTATGCTTTATATATGGAAGTAATTATACCTCTATGATTTAAACCTTTTCAACGCAGATGAATATCCTGTATTTGTCGCCAAAGGTCCACTTTAGGGTTTATGATTCCAAACTGGAGGATTACGATTTGTCAAACATCACAAAAATATTGATTGCAGGATCTCCCTTGGATAATACATTACATCAGCTTTTGAAAGAAAAACTTAAAAAAAGCAATCCAAATATTGACATATGCAGAAGTAAGAAACTTTAAAATTGCTATAAATGTTAGACTACATAATAGCTGATATAATATTGATAAAATTAATTAGATTTAATCGGCATTAATTTTACCAGAGAAATAACTTATCAACAAAACGTACATAGTCCACAATCTAAATGAAAACCACTTAAATATGTTGTAAAGATATTTTAAAGGAATAGATTTTTTATGAAGAATATTTCATGAATATATTAAAGCATACATTACTAATTTGGTTTAACTTATTTTTCCAGATCACCCTTGAAATAAATGTTGTTTTTGTTGACAATTTTGCTAACGAATATCTAAATAAATGATTTTGTACAATTCATTCTATCTTGTATTTTAGGATATGGCCTCTCAGAATCTGCTGTCACCAAGCACCCACGAAAATCTGAACGTGCAAAAGATAAAGAGGACAGTGTGGCCGGGCAGGGTGCTGCCCAATCATGGCGTTAAGGTAATCTTTGTTTTGATGCATGCAATTTACAATATAATATTAATTAACTTGTCGGAAATCGATTGTGGAAAAGAGTTCAAAATGAGATCAAAAAGAGTTGAACAATTACAGCAAATTATCATCCATCAATTATATTAGTAAGCATTTAAAAATATTGCTAATATTAAAACAGTCACAGTAATTGAATTGAGTAAGAAAACTATAGAATACATAACATTAGATCTGTTAGGTCTACTAGGTGATGTTGACATACTTGTAAATAAGTAATTTATCTAACTTGATTGATTGAACATTCTTATTTTAGTTTGTCGACATCAATACAGGATGTGATGTTTACCAACCTGGTAAGATTGGAGGAGAACTTTGCGTGAAAGGACCAGTTGCAATGAAGGGCTATGTCAACAGACCTGACGCTTACTAGAAAGCAATCAAGGATGGATGGGTCATGTCAGGTATAACAGAATATAACTTTCAATATAAGTATACCTCGCCGAATAGAAGTTTTTAAATACTATAAAGATATTACAATGTGCATTCCTTATTTAAGTATTAAAACATTAATTTTACGAAAACATATATATATATATATTATATCTATAATTAAACAGTAGTATTAACTCATTTTACTGCTATTAGCATTTGTGTCATGAATAGCTCAGCAGTACATATAGTACATAATATGTATAATAGGTTATACATTTTTAGATAACAAGTTTGTTTTTATTTCTAGGATGTTACAAAAAACATTTTTAATTAAGCCATATATTTAATTATAAATTCCACATTTTAGGACTAACCCTTTCTATAAATTTACCAAGTATGTCAAATAACAAACCGATTTTTTGGCTGAATATCAGAAAAAGACAATTTACAATACAATCCATCAGTGTAGCGTTTTGCTCAAAGTTAGGAACATGAGTAGAATGAATCCACAAAAATCTTGTTTATCCGAACAAGTTTCACTTTTACTTTTACTTTCACTTTCATTTTCACTTTTCACAATTAACAATTACATATCTACATTTGTCTAGGTGACTTTAGGTACTACGACGAAGATGAGTACATCCTACATTTACGGTCGACGGAAGGAAATTATCAATTACGGCTCGTACAAGGTAACTTAAATACTTAATTATATCTGTCTGTGAAGCACCTTTTTTTATAGCTCACTTTGCAACAGAAAGATATTTTTTTAATAACTACGTCATATTCACGGACAATTTCAAGATTTCTTTTTAAGGTTCAAAAATAAGATACATAATATATAAATCAGTTAATTGATGCCAATTACGATAACTTCATAGGTGCATTTTGATAGCAGTGTATAATGGTTTTCATAATGCAAATAAGTAGGCTACCTATGAGATGCAACTAATGCTGAGTAAAAAATATTATAAATATGAAGTTCCGGTTTTCAGCATACAATAAGTTTTAAATAAAAGAATAGACTAACATGCTGGGAGAAAGTCACCGATTCATTTTTGGTAATAATTAAACATAAATAAATATTTGCAAAGAGACATTTTGTAGTCGATATAACAATCATCGGTCGACAATTCATCATTTATAAAAAAACACTTTACCATTTACCATTCATCAAACATCAATATTAAATTAACTAAATCTATTGCAATAATTATCATTAAATTAACACATTTTTTTACAAAACAAAAATTATCAAATAATCAAATGCAATTCATGCTATTCGACTTATATATTATAGTACAATACATTTATAATTTATGTCATTACAATAAAGATTGTATGACGTTATCTGTAACTGATAATATAAAAGTTTTGACTAGGATTAAAAATTAAATATAGCAAACATTTATATATCAAATTTTATAATTCCTATATTGAATATATATATATATATACATAAAAATAAGTTTATAGTTATGAGCATTCCTCAATAAGTTAGGCTTCGTTCGATCTTGTAAATTGTACTTTCATAAAAGGAGCGCATAAATAAATAAAAACAAAATTAAGTAATTAATATTGTTTTCTTAATTATTATTAAGAATACCACTTTTATATGACTTTACACAATTTATTCAACATGAGAAATACTTTCACATGAGAAATATTTCAATGATAAGATCATTTAATTGATTCATTGTATTATTAAATATTATTATTAAAGTACATATTTATCAAACAAGTATAACAAATACGTATGTTTTTCTTTAAAATTTACAACGAAAAAAAATTGTTGTAAATTTTCAAAAAAATAATAACTTTCAGAATTAACCTTGCATTTTTAACCTAATTTCAATTACTTGCACATATGCTTTTGAAAACACAACCTCTCAATTATTATCTCAATATTAACCTCCCCACATTTTGCTCAATAATAGATTGATTTTGTTTAATACTTGGCAGATGAACTGTTAATTGAAACAAAATTAAATTGTGACAAAAAAGATTTTTCTTTTTTGTTATTGAGTCATGTATTGTAATACACTTAAATTAAATAATTTACAGTTTTCTTTTTATCAGGCTCGTTCGTTTTAGATTGTACATGTTTTAACCAATTAAGGTTATATTTGAACATGAAGATGATCAACATCTTTGAAAAACTTTGTGAAAAATTATTAATTTTTTTAACAGGGCAGTAAAACGAAAGTTATCATTTTGATTTTAATGACTGAAGAGTATTAAAAACATTTTATTACATATTTTAAAAAGTGACTCACAGTTAAAATATTTATAAATTCACTGTGAAATATAAAAGAGTACAAATGGAAATTCTAAAAGATTATGGACGACGAAGAAGTCCAACATCTAATTTCACATTTTCAACCACCAGAAACACAACTTTTTTGTTCACTAATAAATATTATTAAAAAAACACCCTGTAGCAAGATATACAAAACGAATTTGTTGATTATAACACATTATTGACAGTTCAGTTTTTAAAATCCATATAAATTATCGTCATCAATTTGTGAATTGATAGAAATACGGTACTTAATTTTTTCTAAGTACAATTTTTTGTCTGTATGTAAAAGCGGGACATATAGATCTAGCTGGCTACATTTTAAATAGATTACATTTCAAATAAACATTACCTGGTATCTATTACAGTATGATTTATATAATTACAGAAGCGCTTTCATATATACAACTGGTGACGAAAATAGATAAATATTAGTTCTATAATATTATAGTTCAATTAATAGGTTTATAAAAAATTACATAGTGAAGCGTATATTATGTTTATAAAACGGGCCGAATGTGATAATAAGTAAGCACTAAGCGCAGAGCCTGTATACATGAACGAATGAGATGTTAAAAATATTTATACTTCAGATAAAGGAACAAACATGTATAAGTATGTGTCACAATGTGTTCTAGTATTTCATTTGGAGATAGTTTTTCGGTTATAATTTAAAAAGGATTTTTTATATTTATTTATATTAAAATTTTCCCAGTTGTTCAATAATCTATCATTCGTATGACGAAAGGTGTTCCCCGCAGAACTCCAAGATTTGATTGACGATCATCCAGCGGCGGTAGACTGCGTCGTTATCGGCAAACCGGACTCATTAATGGGAGAACTGCCAACAGCTTTTGTAGTCACCAAGACGGACGTCACCGAAAAGGAAATCGAGGATTTTGTGAAAGGTAAGTTTCACATTTGTATTGACTCGCTCTTAAATGGTCAGCTGATTATAGAGTTTCTTTCCCCCCTCCCCCCGGCCTCCAGAAAAACTATTCTACCACAAGACGCTCCGAGGTGGCGTTATCTTCATCCAAAAAATACCCAGAACTGCAAGCGGTAAAGTCTCCATTTTAGAGTTGAAGAAACTTCTTTCAAAAATATAAGAAAGACAAATTTACTGTCGAATACAAACTTTGATTGGTGATACATTAGTACTTACATTTTATTATATAGCTTTTAATTGAATAGTATTACATGTTTAAGAATTTGTTATTTATGTTAAGTCTTTATTATATAGTAGTTATCTTTATCAGGAAATATATATAAGGAAAAATGTTATGCTTGTCAGAAACATTTCACCTTTTTTGTAATTTGGAATTAATGATCTAAGATCTTTCCTGCTGGTTTAACTTATCGTTCACTGTTCAGTTATTACGGAGCTGTATACATCAAGGGAAACCGCGGGGTCAGATAGATGGGTCATTAGCGAATTGATGAAGAGAGAGAAATACTGTTATTTAAACTATAGTTGCGCATTATTTTCTGGCGCCTTTATTGCCATTATTAGAGCCATAGAGTTATGCTATAGAGCTGCCTCTGCACTACCACTGGTATTGGCACCCTTGTTGCAATATCATGGCTTTTACTAAAATGTGAAAACTCTTACAGTGGAATGCACAAACAAAAGTAATCCCTACCAAGGTACTTGGGACTAGGGCAGTAAATAGTTTTTAATAGTACGACTAGGCTGGTGTAATGCACAGACGCTTGCTTGCAGAAGTATGAACTTCTCGCGTCTCACCGATTTGTGACTCATTGAGGTTAAATCGGGAGCCACCGAGAGTGTTTTTATTAGTATTTTAAAAGAATATTGTTTTTATTAAAAAAAGGGGAAATACGAAAGAGCTAATAGGGTGGGGTATACATATGTATTTTTGATAGAAACGATATAATATTATACCACTGATTTTAGAGCATAAGTCCTGAAGAATGGTATCAAGAAATAAATTCTTCGTGCAGTATTATATATGAGTATCAAAATGACAAGTATACGGTCTCGATTAACTCCAACATCAACTTAGCTGCAGAAGCAGATCCACAACCCCAATATATTGGCTAATTTATTTGTGGAAAATAAAAATTTAACAAATTATATGAAACATATTACTGAAGTATCTAATTATTTGCAATTATTAATATTATTAATATTATTATTATTATTCGTAAATTTCCAAAACAAAAGTTTGAGGAAGCTCTTCAAATATACTGCCTAGTAATAAATAATAAATCTAATCGCTATCACTTAATGGTTACCATGGGATATGTTTAGCCAATATTTTCTGGACGTACTAGTCTTTTTGAAAATATATCAATGACCGCACACATAAACTTCCTGACACCTATTAATTTATAGAAGATGCGGACCCCTACAGCCCCTCAAGCAAATGGTATCTACCCCCATTTTAAGAAGAAAAGAGGGAAAAAACGGAACAACAACGTCCTGCTTAACAAGGTAGACTACATTTTCCAAACACAATGAATGAATTATAGCATAGTTTGATGTCTACATAGGATACAGTGCAGTACAAATGTATATTTCAACATGACATACAAAATATGGTCGAGGAGAGAGAGAGAGAAAATAAGAAAAAGAGAAAGGTTGACTTCTATAGTATCATTTGTAGCATTACCGCCAAGTTGATCGATGATAATTCATCGGAACAATTGAACAGTGAAGAATCAAATGAAGAACATTAAATAGTGGATTAGGCGACGACAAAGCAACCGTTTGAAAAAACTTGAAATATAGATAACAATACAATACAACCGTGAATAATTCTCTTCTCTTGATAATCAAAATTAACCAAATGTTTGCCTTGGTAATTCTAAGTAATTGAACGAGAACAAACAGTATGCCGCTTTGTAATATACAATAAGTTTAACCCCTGGACCACTGGATTGCTAAAGTGATAAAGTGGAACACTTGTGCCTTTAACTTGAAAAATGTCCAGTTAGGAATCATAGGGTTCATGCTAGCAATCAGATTATAGCTATAATTCCAGACGTCAGTAATCCTTGCGATTATAAAATAGATAGGACTATCCCTGAATTGCTTTTATTAACACACAAAATAAGTGTAGCGAATGTTTAGAAAATAGTATAGAGTAAGTCAATTTTGGTAACAAAAATAGTAACATACTTAAATGATAAAATTCGGGGCCCTAATCAAATCGTCAATATTTTGAATCAAAATAACATAAAGAAACACATGACAGTTGTACATGGAATTGTAAATAGATGCTTTGAAGGATGACTAAGGAAGTAATATAAAAAAGTAATGAGAAAAATATACGTGATAAAAAATGTAATGGCAAATGAAAAAGCTTTAGGGTTTGTGGTTCGCTTTACAAAATAAGATTTCAAAAAACTTATTAAAAATTCAGTTAATACAAGTTGTACTACTTATAAAAATTTAAGTAGTATGAAGTTCATGACAAAATAATTTATGGAAATATACTTGACAATAATGGCAAAAAACGTTAAATACCTATAAATGAAATTATAATGAAACATGCTACGGATATTAAACATATATATATATACAAAATAGTTAATAGTTCATGTTAAATTGAATATATTACTAAATTGAAAAATAGACACTCCAAATACATCTTCCATTTTAAATAAAAGGCTGTTGTCAATATATCAACACGATACAATATTCATTGTTAACATTTTTTAAATAAAAAAATACATATTAATAATGCAGGGCGCTGCTGTGATGGCAATAATTTTTGAAAAATCACCGGGAAACTACAACAAGAAAACTGGTACCGTTATATATTCACATAGCAAAAATGTGGGGCGAAATTATAAAGTTGTTCTCCGTTCTAACTTTTTCTCCGAACGATTTGAAAATTGGTCGGAGGGCGAAGTTCAGAGGTCCACTTTTGCTGATCTACTTTAAAAAGAGTGATCAACGCGAAGCAACAGTGATCATGTAAAAACTGCCAGTGGCAAGAACCATGTGTCATATGAATCATTTGGAATAGTAGCGTCGTAGCAGTCATTTTCACGAAGCAAAGATCAATTTTGATTGGAAAAACCCACAGAAATCAAATTTAACACACATTTTTAAAACAGTGAAAAATAATAATCGATATATTTTTGGGGAAAACAGTTAATATGAATTAATTCAAAAAAGAAACATTGCATGCAGATAATATGAGAGACAAAAAAAAGAAAAAAATAACCGTTTTTGGATTCTTCCAAGAAAAAGGGGGGGCGGGGCGGAAGAAATTGTATTATCTGCGGCTTCAGATCAATTCGCCAATCATTTAAAACAATGCTCAGGGTTCTGGATTGTAGAGGTATGGGTAACTCGCGCTTAAAAAATGTCCATCGTTCTAGATAAAGTTAGAAATCGATTTCTCTCCGGCCTACGATTGGTTCATGCTACTGCAATCGATTTCTCTCCGGCCTTTGATTGGTTCATGCTACTGCAATCAATTTCTCTACGGCCTACGATTGGTTCATGTTACTGCAATCAATTTCTCTCCGGCCTTTGATTGGTTCATGCTACTGCAATCAATTTCTCTACGGCCTACGATTGGTTCATGCTACTGCAATCAATTTCTCTCCGGCCTTTGATTGGTTCATGCTACTGCAATCAATTTCTCTCCGGCCTACGATTGGTTCATGCTACTGCAATCGATTTCTCTACGGCCTATGATTGGTTCATGCTACTGCAATCGATATACTTCGACCAAATACCAATCCCTGTCATTGTTAATTGTCAATAAGAGCTTTTACGAGTTCAGTACACCTCTCCTCTACAACCCAGAACTTCACTGGAGTAGACCTTACAACATGTATTAATCAAGTATTGTAGCGGGAGGGGGAGGGGGGGGGCGGTGTCACGATAAACAACCCTCAGATGTCGACATCAACTCGTCAGGCCACTTCCATCTTGAAGACGTCTTCGTCAGTCTCCATCAATTGGCACGATATTGGCGCCGCCGTGAAGCTGTCTCCACCTCCACCAATCACAGACTGCCACGTCGCAGAGCGAGATGACGCGTTGAGACCGCCGCCACCGCCACCGCCACCGCCGCTGCCCTTGCGACGTCCGTTGTGACGTATACCAATCGATGTCGGCGGTGAACCTGAATGGTCAGTTGTCAGTTGACACAAATCGATTGGAAATCAGTCTTACTCATTGTTTTACGCGGGCTTTTTCTCAAAAGTATTGATTTTAGCATTTATGTATTTTAAATGTCGAGGATTCTTCTGAATATTGATTTAAAGACAGTTACAATTATTTAGATCAACAATGAAAAAGGCATCTTAATGTAGATCGGAAGGAATAATCAACAAATTATAATTTACGATAAAAATATTGTAACGATATACCAGAATGTTATAGAATGTTTCTAAAAAATATAATAAATAGAATTTCAAATATTTTAACATACTAGAGAATATTGAGTTTATATTGACATCTTTTATAACCCCCCCTCCTGGGTTTTCTTACTTAAAACTTGCAACATTAATAGAATAAATAATAAGTCTTAAAATAAAAAAATATTAGATCTGATGATCTGGAATCAGGTGCAAAAAATAATCAAGTCAATTGGTTGCATTGATCAAAAGTTAAAGCATGATATATGGGTCAACGTAGCATATTTTTTACCTTAACAACTGGAACTTATGACGTAATCAGTTCATAAAAATTAAGATTTTGTTTTAATAAAAACAGCTTGACAAGTCGTTAGCAGGTATCTGTATATACCAAATTTCAGCTTAATCGGATAATAGGAAGTTTATTTTTTCAAGGGGAGGGGGGGGACGTCATAAAATTAAAATAAATTAAATCGTTAAATACGTCATTCAAATTGCTACTGATTATTTTATTACTTTTATTGATTAAATATACCTCTAATTAAAACAGTTTTGGTATCCTAATTAACCGTATTTAGAGTTACATGAAGGACAGAACCGTAACATTTGTCGATCGTAGAAGCACCAAGGGGAAGGGAGGGGAGGAGTCAAAATAACCCCTTTTGATCGATCCTTTACTATAACTCAAAGTCTACTCAGACTATTTATCTGAAATGTTCAGTACCTGTCTAGTTCTTAATGCACCTTCGATTTTATATATCTCGAGACCTTGATGACGTAATACATGACTCAAAATTATCTAAAAATTGGGTTTCTTCAGTAATTAACAAAAAATTGTATCAGAGAGAATTTAAGCAATTAACGGAAACTTTAATTTATCACTTACGTCATCATTCATTACTTACGTCATCATTCATTACTTACGTCATCATTCATTACTTACGTCATCATTCATTACTTACGTCATCATTCATTA
>JAUZND010073669.1:0-16769 GCA_034780555.1 Coelogynopora nodosa
ATCAAATTGCACATATTCAAATGGTTTATTTGCCCTTCTCTTGTTTTGTGTGCAGGCACCTTCAACAACCAGGCGCTCACCTACTCGACTTTCAGCGAGGGTATGTAAACGCGCTAATCCCAGCTGGCCCCGCTGCACCTCTTGCGCAACCAGTGTTGCATGTGCCAGACACCCTACCCCCAACCGCAACCAATGCACACCCTCGCAAGCGCTGTAAGCGGTGTTATGTCCGGGACAGATCCGACAAGCACGTACATACCATTTGCCTGGGATGCCCAACACAGCCTGGATTGCATCTCGGTGTCTGTTGGCGTGAGCACCATTTGTAAACACTGCAGTCTCATCGTTTCGTACATTTTATTCAATCTCATTGTACCTGTTTATTTTTACGCATGTATTTATTCTGTTTATTTTTTTATGTAAAATATATATTTCTTATTTTTCGAGTTATATAATATTTGCACTGTATATATTATATGAGATTCATTAGCACTTCCATTTTATATCAACATAACTAACTTTTTAGTCATTTATGAAGAGCAGACTATTATATAACAATATCTAACAATTTATTGCTTTACTGTAATAAAAGTATTTATAGCGAGGTAAAATATCTTCTAAGTATATAAAATCGAAAATATTATGTATGAAAATATATATATTTTATAGGCATAATTTTATAAATGATAAGGAAATACATAATTGCTATAAATCTAATGATTATAGCTTTCCTTTTGGTAATTATAATAAATGCTATATAGCAATGATGTAAGTAACTAGAAACATTTGTTTGTCAAAAAATATTATTTTACATTTATTACAATATTTATAGTAAAGATACCAATGACACGGTAGATTATATAAACATGTAATGTATGAGCGACTGTAAAGCTGCGCTGCACAAAGCAAGTAATTGGAATTCCATTGTCGCTACGTCATTCAAAAATTAAAATTTTATTGACGAATAATAACATTTCAAAATTCAATAAATTTAACCGTAGCTGTCGTGGCACTTTTTTATCATATGCGCCGTAGTCAAAGGGTTAATGAATACTTTTTTTCGTTTTTCTTTATTTATAGTTTTTTAATTCCATATCAGGTAACTTATGCACAGTATCTTCTATGCAACTAATTCGACTCTACAATGTATGTGTGTATTGTAAGTGGTTGTCAAATATACCCACAAGTGACAAAAATCTTATAAAATTTCAATATTTAAAAATTATGGGAATTTATTAATCGATTATGGAAAAATTATAGAAAAATAACCATATATGCTATAACTTTTGATCAATGCAACTAATTTACTTGATTATTTTTGCATCCAATTTTAGATCACGAGTTCTATAATAGTTGGGCATATTTTTTATTATTATACTACTTTATATAAATAAGCTATAAGTAGTGTAAATGATATTTGAGTATTATTTTAAATTGCTGTTTATTTTGATAATTAATTTTATTATTCAAGTTAAACGGATATAATTTACGAAAACCGAAACTTGCGGTTTGTACGCCCTGAAGTTATACTCTACTCTCCCCCTCCCCCCTCCCCTTGACAGGTTCAAGGTGGACCTCACGAACTTCCCCACGATCACTCGTATCGAAGAGGAGCTCAACCAGCTTCCGGCCTTCATTCAAGCGCACCCCTCCAAGCAGCCGGACTGTCCCGAGAGTTTGCGAGCGTGAAGTCTCAGCGGTACCTGTATGGCGCACGCAGCACCGACGTTGTGAGGACATCATTTCTTGAATCTTGCCGACGTTGTGAGGACATCATTTCTTGAATCCTGCCGACGTTGTGAGGACATCATTTCTTGAATCCTGACGACGTTGTGAGGACATCATTTCCTTCTAGAGGTCTTGTCTGCGTTTTGCTTCCGTTTGTTTTAAATTCATTAAAGCTAATGTGCCAATTGTTTTTTTTCTTCCAATTGAAAATAATTTTTTATATTTTATTCATGGTGCTCTATATATGTATTACTGTTTTTATATAACGTGATTGTTTTTATGTAACCAACAGCACAACATGAGCTGTGTCATTTATTTAACTGTTTTTATAGGATATATTTTTTGTAAGTGTACATTATTGTTACTATCGATTCGAAATAAATAGCAATATTTAATTAAGTTTGTTTTGTCATTTAACCAATACTAAATAATACCAGTCGGGCCTATGTCTAATTGTAAGTCGGAGATGCTAAGATATATTGCGCGATTAGTATTTCCCAATCTTCATCACTTGGCGCTATAAATTTACGTATCTGCTTTTTTGTCAAAATTAATGATGCAATTCTCTACATAAAAATATATTTTGCTACTTATAAGCATTTTTATCTTGCCCGTATTCGCCTATGACTGATGTAAAGTCTTAAATTTTATATTTTACTTTATCGCGTCAGCATTCCCCATCTCATTGTTCTCCAATTCGCTACTGTGTGGCCCCGCAGTTTCACTTTCGAAAGTTCAGCTTTATAATTGAACAATGAACACTCACAATTTTCTCTTTATAATATTAATATACATAGTTTGTGTCAATATCGATGCAACTAATATATAGGCTATATTATAGTAGACCAGATCATTTTTACTTTTAGGACTAAATTTTTTACCTAAATATTTAAATAAATTATAACACTTCATTGTAATCGAACTATAAACGAAATAAACAGTGTTTGCACAGAAGGGTATTTAGATTATTATGCTATAATTATATTCAACAAACTGTATAATTATAGAATACTTCATTTTATATTGTATAAAAGTATGTCTTTTATATGGACCATTTTGGATGTAAGCATATAGTATGTCGTTTATTGACGTATTCTCAGTCAAAAAGTTAATATTATATGCAATCAAAAAAATTTTAAACATTGAAAAAAATACATGCACGAGAACATTGCCTGAATATATTTCACAATAAAATGTAAAACAGCTGTTCAAATAAATTCATTATAATGCGCTTTTTTACTGAAATTTTACTTTTTATCATTGTAAGAACCGAGGGTTGAATATTTGAGGAAGATAGCAAGGGATTCTAAGTTAGTCCACGTTCTGCAATACGAATTTGCATTAGCCCGGGGAATTTAGTCTTAGAATGCGTTCAGGATTACTACTCAGCATTATTACTCAGGATTTGTTGTTGGGTATTTAAATATGGTTTTGATGTCAGTTCCATAAATGTGGTATACATTGGAATTGTAAAGCTTCGCCAAAACATATAGTGTTTTGATATACTAAATATTCATAAAATATATTAGCAAATAATCCTTGTTGGGTTGATTTTGTCTGATTACGTCTGCGCAGCTAAATTTGTTTACAGTGTAAAACTTATCTGGCTATATCATTTTCAATAGATGATCTAACATTTGAAATTATTTATTAGTTCATATAAACATTAGTAATTGTCTTAACCAAAGTATGTGTCCCCCACGGCCCCTAAATATATAATAAAAAAGAGAGTATATACAATAGTTGGAAACAAATGTGGGGATGGGGAAAATGTTTTTTGTCTCCTATATGTCAGAGGAACTGTTCAGCTATGCTACTGACAATAGTTTCATAAATGTCTTTCGTAGCGTAAAAGTCCAACAATATTATTTTAACTTTGATTCTTCATAAAGAATGTTTAAGCGTTTTTTTATTAAAAATTTCTAGAATTTTTGGTGTAAACGTTTTTGTTAGATGATGCTTATGATGTAAACCAAAAATAAAACGTAATTCTTTTGCAGCCATTAATGTATATTTTTTAATTATTTTATTTTTTATGGAAATGCTACTACCGAGAAACCAAAGACATATGCATGAATTTCAAATTTAAACACCTCTAAATTAAAAAACCATTGTTTAAATTTAGTAAATATTTTAGTTTAAAAAATATATTTTTCTATTTTATCTTTGAATATTATACGGGATGTATTGTAATGTAGCATTAAAATACTTCTAATTATGAGCGTATTTAATGAAAAAATGATTAAATATTTATATTATATTTATATACAATAATTAATTATAACTAAGTTGTGATGTATACTATTTTTAATACTCTGTAATTATATTATATAAAGATTTTATATATCCTTGACTTTTTAAGTAAAATTATTCTTTTAATCTTCTTTTAAATTCTAATTTTATATTCTTTTATATTACTCAAGTTTAAACACTATGAATCTTAGTAGCAATTAATGAATAGTTAATATATCTTAGAGAAGTTCGTGTATTAAAATTTCACTTTTTAAGTGTATTGGATCATCACTATTAGTATAATTGATTATATTTTCTATTTTTACATTTACATTTTTGAGAAATAATAACTATTTGTATATGTCTATAAAAATGACTTTCAATAGCCAGAAACGTTTTATTTTAGATATATAATTTCAAAAATATATTTGTCAAGTGAAACTGAAGAAAATCAACACTTCCATTGTAACATATAAGATGTATGTTGGCGACAAAATTGCGTTACCTGACGAGTATGGTTCTCATCGGATGAATTGCGTTCTTTTTTTGGAACGCAATTGGTCGGACGGATTAAACACCATCACAATTCATCCCACCAATTACAAATATAATGTGATGGTTTGCTTCAGTCTGTCATTCAGTTCTTCAAGAATGCTTTACTCATAATCATGATGCTCATAAAATAAATGTGCATATAATTAAACATGTATTTTAAATATTTTAGATACATTACATTAGATACAAGGTTAAAACAACACAAGGCTTTGATTCACTTATTATACCCAGAGAAATCGGCTTTAGAGGATCATGCATATAAACCTCTAAATCACATAATTGACTTTGACAATGTATCTATTCTTGCAGTTGAAACCCAGTGGAAAAAGCATCTAATTTTAGAATCTTATTACATCACTACAGATGCCCATAGGCATAGCATGAATAAACACTGATTCATTCATATCTTCTATCTATTCAGATTTGTGCTCTGATGCTTAATACTTTGTCTTGTCACTGTGTGTTTGATTGCTGCACTGGTCTATTTGTGATCAATAATTGTCTGTCAGGTTTTGTAGTAGTGTGTTGTTTCTTATTGGTTCACAGTCTGTTACATAAGATTATTTATAGTTGCTGTATAATTAAAAAAATTTTAAATTTTTGTATTCACCTCTGATGAAGGCATACGTGTATTGAAAATTAAGGCAATAAATTTGCATAGTGTTGTGGAACTATCTTGACCTTTTTATATTAATTATGTCAACACAAAATATTTATCTTGATACTTAAAATAACATTTTATTTTAGTATTAAATATATATATTTATGTGCCTGTTATACTATATATACAATATATAATAATTATAATATCTAGAATTTTTATATATATTTATATTAAATAATAAACAATATATATTAAAATGTTGCTATTTAAAAAGAACTGTCCCTATATAATTCAAACCATTTACTATTTATTTTTAAACTAGTCCTTTGAAAGTCTATCATATTTCAATTATACTAGAAAAACCTTTTTTACAGTAATAAATCTATACTTTTTATAACTTTATATACTAAACAATTAGAAGATTAATGTACTTTTAGTCTTAGAATAAACAATATATATATTGTATTTGATTATAATAAAATACATTTCTATAAAATAATATTTTTATAATAGTATTTACTCTTACATTATAAAGAGATATTACATTATTGATTCCCCTCTTATATTGCTATGGATCCTTCCTAGATAAATATCTTGTATTTATACTTGTAATATATTATTTTTATTGTTACTTTATTTTTTATAAGAGTGAACTTATGTTAAATACCCTTTTCCATAGGTAGAAATTTCTGTACATAGTTAACAAATACAAAAAAGTAATATTTAAAAAATGTGTTCCAATAAAAAGGTTACATTTTTCAACATTATTTACATTATATATGTTATTTAGCATACCTTTTTCTGTTATGGGTACACTAATATTTCTGATTGAGTATTCTGGACTACTGGACACCCTCTAAAGATGCCCATAACAATGCATTTTTTAATTAATAATTTATACCTAAAGTATTAATATTTTCATGTTAACCTATTCAAATTTTTTAATAAATATTTCTTTATAATAGTTCATGTACATGTGGTGTACATTTAATTTGTTTTTAATAAAAAAAGTATTTAAATATAATAAAATTTGGCTTTTAAATATATCTATCACCCTAGTCCTAACCTGTACTACTTTTATGCTTTTAAATAAACCTATCTAGTGATCCCATATGAGTAACTTCTCTACTAAACTCATTAAAGGTTTAGCTTCCCCTTATTTTTCTGGTTAATGTTGCAATGATTAAAGATGAATAATGCAATGAGATTATATATTCTGCTACAATATGATTATTGGAGTTTTAATTTAAATAGTTCACTACTTCAATATTTATAAAACCTTAAATCAAATTTAATTTATTAAAGATTTTATTAGACTGTTTTTTATTCTTCATTTATATATATATATTATATACAGTGTTCTAAGTGTAGCTCAAATTAGAAAATGATAGCTAAAAGCTCAACAATTTAATTTTACAATTTTTTGTATATATCCACATTTTGATTGTTTTCTTGTGTTTTAATTGAAATGTTTGCAAAAATTAGTTTGAACTTATAATTTGTAAATGCTGAGTTTCTAAATATTTTACTGGATTGTCACAGTTGTATAATGAATAGGTAATATTATTCATATCAAATTTAGTGAGTATTTAATAATAACTATCACATTGCTTTGGTTTTGTATACTTTACCTTCACTTTATGCAACTAATTGTTTCTAAGTAATGGTGATGCCTGGGAATTCAAAAGCTCATAAAGTTGGTGAAATGCTGCTGAGATTAACTTAATCTATTATGTTTGCCAAGGCTGGTCATGACTGACTGTGACTTATCTGGTTAATTTGAACCATGATATGATATACAAAATTAATTAATAATGTCATATCAAATTTATCCTATTTTTGTCATGGTAATGGATTTTAATACCCATAGGTTAATAAGTTAAAATCAAAATGTTAGTGCTCTAACTTGTTTTATTCAAAAGTTATGGTTCTCCAAAGACCAAGGGGGTAGGGAGCGAAAATGTTTGCCCTCCCCAATAATAGGTTAAAATAGACTTTTAATGTTTCAAAATTTTCTCAGATTGGTAAATAACAAGAACTTTCCATAAACTGCAGTTTTTTCTCACTTATTACATACCAGGAAATATTCGCAAGTATCTAAAAATTCATTTTTTCAGATTTATGGTTAACTATTCAATTTTCGTATTAACTTATATTTTTCTTGGTAAGTAAAAAGTGATCAGTCTATCACCAACAGTAAAACGGTTTATACTTATTCCCATAAATTATAGAGTTATACAAGTTTAAGAATATTAAATTTGTCACATGTCCCGTGTACTTTTCAGTTATTTGCTTGTTATAGATTATTTAGTTATAATTGTCTATATTGACGTAATTTATGGAATACACGTTTTTACTATTTAAATGCAAAATGCTCCTTAATAGGAACAGATGGTAGCATATTTGGCACTCTTATTTAAAAATGTTTTTTTATAGATTGGATTATTATTATATTCATTTTCAGGTGAACGATGAGGATAGGGCCAACTAGTTTTAATATTGATGATACAGAGAAGAAATTTCCAGTAAGTTTGTGTTGTTGTATTATTGTCTAAACTTGTTAGAAAATATAAATTTTCCGTGTTTGAGTGTATTCTTTGAGTTCATTCTAACATAGAAACTAGAGTTTAAAACAATTTGGATTAAAAATGTTTATTGCATCAATGACATTCAAGATGGCTGTGTCTCCTTCAAACTCAGTCATTTAATTCCTAAAATGTATTTTATATTTAACTTTCAACTTCTTAAATTTGCACTGGTTAGATGGTTAAAATCTGACCTTTGTAAACATATTTGAAACTACTCCTTAAATTGGCATTAATCTCAAAATAAATATTTCATAACAATGTACAGATCGGCATTCTATCGAGCTTAACTATTTTTATTTTCGTGTAATAGAACTTAAGTTTATCCAAAGCTGGGAAAGTCCACCATTTTATAAGTTGACTAGGATATTTATTATTGTGTGTACCTACATGTTATCTACTTAATAAATGCCCTATTTTTCATTAAAGATTCTGAACTGTAATTCGTTACCTATATCAATTATAGTATAACAATAGCCATAACAGTTTGTATAAAAGCTCTCCAATCGTCATATCAATTTACAGTTTAACTTTTAATTTTGGTAATATATGATTAATAAAATTTCTAAACTTAACTGTGTTACTATGAGTTTGCTACGTCATAAAGCTAGTTTGTTATTGAAGTGTTCAATGTATATATGGCCCTCTTTTATGAGTACACCTAGCTTATATGTTTTATTTAATATTTCAGCAGAGCAACCCTAGTAGTCTATGACATTTTCTGTAAAAAATATATGGTTGTTAGTATATATACTACCTCCCACAGAAATTTTGGATCACAAAAGTGGTTCTAAGTCTAACTGTGTATAGGTTAAAACTTATTTGAAAATGTTAGCGCCGTCTCCTATAAAGGTAAGGTTTTTTGTTATTTGTTGTATTATTTCCAAATATTATTAAAGAATGGTTGGCAGTGATCATGTCCACCTACTTAAAAAAATGAAATTTAAAAAAAATCCTATTTTTAAAAAAGAAATCGAAAGCTTGTTATGTAAACTTAATATTAAAAAAATCAAGTATTCTTATAAAAAAATAGTGCCATTATCTATTAATTGACTGTCATTGTTAAGTATAAATCTATTGGCAGTTTGAGAATTGAGTATTGACCACTCCACAAAAATTTTCAGAATGAGCTTCATATGCAAAAACAATACATTATGACTACATTTTTATAACAAAAACAAATTGTTTTTTTCCGTGACATTATTTTGTGCTTACTGTCTGCAGCACTACAGGACCTATTCACAATGTCAGTCAAGAGTGGTGACCACCGGAATGTTTACCTGTTTGACTGGTAAGCTTTGTTTTGTGTCCCCCTTCCTTGCTTATTATATAATCTTATTCCTGTGTGATTTAGAGATTATTTTGCTACTTCTTAAATCTCGTCCATACTACTTAATAGTCATTCAAAATGATCTGAAATGTATCGATTTTTGGGTACTTTATAATTTGTAATGACAAGCGTCGTAGTAATCTTTAGGACCACGTTTTATAACTAAAATATAGTCTTTGTAATATTTAATTATTATCTAAGCTGTTGTGGAAACCTACTTATATTAACGATTTGTAAACTTATTCTCAAATATTTAAATTATTAAAACCAACAAATTTACTTTTTGCACAGAAATTTCAATGCTTCTAATCGATATGAGGATATTAATAAAAATATTTTCGCCTTTTAATTTTTTAGTTTGACATTTTTAATTATTAAAACCTAAACACATAATATTCTATTAACCCTTGGTACGTGGACATACTTTTTACGGGGGGGTATTTTAACCCCCCCCCCCCCCCCTAGAGAACCAAATTTTCTATCATCCGATTAAGCTGCAATTTGGTATACAGATACCTCCAAAAGACGTGTCAAACGATTTTTATTTTCAATAAATTCATCTATTGGTATAATTTTATGACCTGATTATGTCATAATCTCCAGTCAGGAAAACTATAGGAAGATAACCATAAATGTGATAACTTTTGTTCAATGCAACCAATTGACTTGAATCTTTTTGCGTCTGATGCCAGATCACAATATCTATATTTGTTGAAATATTTTTATAGTTATACTACTTATATAAATAAGGTATAAGTAGTATAAATGCTATTTGAGTAGTATTTCAAATTACTGGATATTTTAATAAATAATTTTATTATTCAAGTTAAATGAATATAGTTTATGATAATCTTATTTTTTCTATTAATGTTGCAAATTTTAGCTCCTAATATCATCGGCAAGTAAGAAAACTCAGGGGGGGGAGGGGGTATGAAATAGATCAATAATAATACCATTTTTTCTGGTGTGTAAAAAATATTCGAAATTATATTTGTTATATTTTTTAGTTTGATAAAAATAAGTATTTAACCACTGCGTTAAAAATTAAAGTCATACGTTTTATAGTTCAATCAAAAACTTATTTTATTTGAAAAAAAATTGGCATACCCCCCCTCCACATACGAAGAGTTAAATACCAAACCATTGGGATTATTCAACTTTCTATTGTGCATTTTATAAAATGAAACAGTAGAAACTTATTTTACTAACCAATTTTAAATATAAAGTGAAGCTTGATTTTGGGATAATTTTTTTCTACTTTTTTTCAAAGTGAGTGTTTTGCTAACGAGTATGTTGCTTTTTGTACATTGTTTTGTAATGTATTCAAAATGTTAACATTTTAGAATAGTATGACTTATTTATTTTTTGTAATATATGTAGTATTTGTTTTTTGTGCATAGAAAGTGTTTTTTAATGAAACTATATCTGCTCTAAATACAAATATTCTATAGCAACAGAATATATTTACAATTATAATATTTTATTTTCTATTACGTTTTTATGTGATTAAATTGTACTGAGTTGTATAAGAGTACTACTAAACTTGCTCAGAAAAGTCGTTTCCGGTTTTATTTTAAAATCAGGACATTTGTTGGGGTGAACTTCTTTTTTTTTCCCTGACATTTTGTATAATGCAATGTTTACATCGGCATTAAATCTGTTAATATGGCAGCATCTATTCTACTCCATGGACATGTAAATAGTCTCTACCACTTCAGTGCATTATAATGTCGTTTTTCAATGGCGATTTTAAGGTTGCCCAACAAAGATATGCTGTTGGCAATGTATTTTATACTTTACAGATTTGGGTATGTAAGTGACCAATGAATGCTTTAGCCTGAGCCATTGATTCTGACATTAAGAATTCGACCGGTGTAGGCTATACTGAACATTTTAGAGCGATAGACTGGGTGAATTGTGGGCACTGACTGTATGTTCAACTATCGGGTGGTAACTATGTCCCCTCCACCCCCTCTCTCTCTCTTATCGCCACAGGCATGGGATTTTTCCGGATTTTTTGTTGTTGAAAAATACCATCTTTTTTCAGATAAGCGTTGTAATGACAAAAATGCAATAAAATATGAAGGGGGTAGGGGGTCGACCCCTACCTATATTTTCCTTATATTAAACCCACTTATTTGAATTCTAGGTCATACAAAAGCTCAAAATGTTCCGCGCTACGCGCGAATTTGTAGGCTATGCTACTCATAAATTGGATCAATACATTTTCCATGCTCAAAACATTATAAAACACACAATCGGTGTCTATATTTTATCTTTAGAATGAACAGTATATATCTTGTTTGGATATATCAATGTGCTTAACTACTATTGATACTTAATGAAAAATATGTTTTCGTTTTCCTATATTATATTTAATCATATTGTGTTACACTAGATTGAAATTTGTAAATTTTGAAAATCGAAAATTGCAACTTATGAAAGTAGTTTCTTAAACAAAATAATATATTATGGGATATTTTAAACACCCTTTTATATGCATTCTAGCTAAAAATAACCTGAAACATTTTTTCGCGTTATGAGCTAATTTAACTCCGCTCGCTCGTCTAAGGTCCGAGTGGATTTCCTGGATTTTTTTAATGTCTCAATCTCCCGGCCACCACCACAGCGGTGGCACTGGGTCAACTGGCGGCTGTTTCACTCCCGGCCAACTCAAAACGTCCGCTGGTTCACTTCGCCAAACAGCACGGCCTCCTGATTGGTATTGTGGTGGGCATGCTGGCCTCATATATCACCAGCCTGCAGAGGACCAGGCGTTGTCAGGACAACTGGCGCCGACTCGAGGAGTACACCGCCTACCAACGGGAACGGGAAGCTGGCGCTGCTGACATCGATCGTTGATGGTCTCGGGGTTGGATTGTGATTGGCTGTGTTCTAACAGAGCTGAAATTTCGGGCTTTCAGATCACTAATTTAAACTTTGATGTTCATTCATGGGGGGGATTGTGAAATTGATCCTTTACTACTCAAGTTACACTCAACATAGGCTATCTTATTGTTATGAAGTCATTGGTGTTCGCTATCTCCACCCTTGTAATTGGCACAACTTTGCTAAGCTAAACTTTGCACAGCAAACCAAGCCGAGAATTGACTTGGAAAACTACTAAATTGGTCGAGGGTATAATTAATTGCATATTTTAAATACTGGGGGGGGGGTGAGTTAATGTGTCCCCCCCCCCCGCCCATTACCGTCTGGTTAAATAAACCTCCGAAAGAACCTGATCGGCTAAACTCTTTGAAAATTGGAAAGATTTTTAATTTGAAATTGTTGTACATAAAATATGTTATTGATTATACTATTTCAAAAGATATATTCTGCAAATTAATTGAATTTCATTAATCACCTTTTTAACCCGAAATTAAAATGTGAACAATAGTTATTATCTTATTGACTTTATAAGTATCATTCTAAATTGCTTGTAACTATTTTTTGGTATATTGCACATACTGTTTTATTAACTCTCTAAATCTTACCGTTACTCCATGACAAATTTGTTGAAAGGCTCTGGAATTTCTTCTGAGAAAGAGGCACATTTATCGACCCTGAAAGGCAGGTAAACTGTTTTCTTCTGTTCTGTGCATTTTCAGAGGAATGATTTATTCTGTTTTTTTCAAGAATTCATAGTTTCCATTATTTCTGTACGTCTGTTATTTTACTGAACATGACTTAACTATACGTATATGTAGTTTGTGTTAACTTGCTAACTGTGTATTGATTATTCAAATTGTTCACGCCATGTACACCTTCAAGATAAGAAAGTGAGAATGGATCATTATTGTATGATGCTTGAAGAATTTCATAATATTTTGCTAATTTACTGAACATATAATTTATTAACACTTTCTGTATTCTATAGTATATATTATATATCAGATTTTTATTTTATAAAAGATGTCTTCTACTTTCGCGGTTTTAACCATGATGCATCTTATTTGGTCATATTTTAGTATTTTCATTTAATATGATATATCTTATTCTAATCTTTTGAAGCTATCGACGTGTATAGTTCTTAAGATAATCTGGGAATGGTATTATGATATTTTTTAGTTTTCATTTATATATTTATGTGTTTGGCGTAAAATGAAACTTATTCGTATTTATATCATTTTAAACTAGGTATATCAATGTCTTCCGAATTTATTATTTAAAAATTGACAGGTTTTTTTTAATGTATAGTGTACAAATTTGAAATATTGAAATGGATTATGGTTGTTGCGAAATCCGTTTTGTTATCATGCCTTTGGCAGTTGAAATATTTAATTTTTCTTGTGGAGGAAATAATTAGTGTAAAGATTGGTTTCGGGGTAGTCAAAAATAGTCCCGCGGATTTTCAACTTTGCTCGTGTTGATATTTTATTTGATAATATTATATAAATACAAATGTTTTATTTGTTATTAATTTAAGTACATAAATATCACAAATGGTAAGGAGCATCTAACTAGGGATCAGGTTCTTGAGAGTCCGGATGGTATTGCTTCCCTCTTTCTTAAAGAGGCAGGGGTTGGCCCGGAGTGTTTTGGCTCTACTGGATTTCTCGAAGGCCTAGGACACGGTTTTGCGGACGGACCTTCTAGGCATCTTGTTGAGCTCGAGAGTTCCTTTTCCCTTTGGAATTAGGGGCTTCCTCACCAATAGACTGGCTATAGAGTGCGTCTCAATGGAAACGAGAGTGCATGGAACCCGATTATTTCGTGAGGGACGTTTACTTCTATTGTTTCTCTTCTCTACTGCGGGACATCGCGCAAGCATTTCACAGCTGTTGAGCGTCGGTCTTTATGCGGATGACTCGGTGGCTTGGTCGTCCGACCACCGTAAGGAGGTCGCGGCCACTCAGGTTGAGATTGGTGTGCGGGAAGTCTTGAGGTGGAGTCGGGAGAAGAAGCTTTGTGTTATAGCATACTTTTCAAGTATTTGTATAGTATTTACTCCTCAATAATAAACTTTTATTAGGTATAGTTTATCATATAATTGAAAATATATTTTTTAACTGCTGCGAGGTTCTCATTGTACATTTTACCTATAATAAACATATGATTATAAGTGCAATATCTTCTACCGATCGGTATTATCGTCTTTATGGTCATCACTACTGTCTCTTTCGTCTAACAAATACTTTGCGAAATATAAAATAGATTACGAGTCATAATACGTATAACGACGAGTAGACTACAAAAACAATTTAAAGATTACGATTAGGGTAAACTATAAATATATTTAAATTGTCTTGCGCTAAGAGTACTAGAAAGGTGCCGATACATTGAGTCATAATCGAGAAACCAAACATATATTATGTTACAAAATATAAATTGCTTTCAAAGTTCCAGCGCACAATAAGTGCAATAATGGTAAATGTTAATAAATTGTTGCAATCATATTAATGAATGTTTGTAATTTATGTAAATTTGTAAATAGAGTTCTATAAAATATATGTAGTGATAAGTATATAAACCGGTAAACTACCACTGAGATCCAATGTTCCACACCATTGTTTATTTATTTTTTCTTTCATTACCTATTTTATTTTAAATATAATTTGTCACACGTTTTATTCTTTATGATCTGGCCTGTTCTCGCAATTATTCTTGTGCTTTTTATATTTGCCAGGTTATTATTAGATCCACAGGTTTAACTTCCCTTCTCATCGTACTCCAGGTCTGTTTTATATAAATATAGAAGCTATACTGTTTGGATAATATATATTTTTAATTTAACGTTTGTGGTTTGATGATGATACATTTCCTTTATTGTTTGATTATCATTCGCTACAGAGTTTATTCATAATGATCAAATAACAATGTTGAAATAATTTCTGATTATTTTTTTATTTGTTTTGTTGTGGTATTAAGAAATTGAATAGAATGCTAATTTTTAATTATAATTATATTTGCGCATTCTAATTAGATACTTTTTTGTTCATAATGTAATCTTCAGTTGATACTCAATGATAATCTGAAATAAACGTTACATATAAAACAAAGTTAGAAGATATAGAGAGTGATGTCTCCATTGCTTCATTATTTTATTTGAATATGTCACGTTACATTTAATTTGTTATATTTCCCGCTATAATGACATGATAATTACGTATAATGTAAATTAACAGAGATACAAAAAATAATTATAATATTGCTACTATTATAAATAATTGCTTCTCATTGTTATATGTTCATTCAGCACATAAATAATCAGTCAGATATATACTACTATCAAGTACAAACCTTACAAAAACTAGAAAGCCTTTTTTTAAATTAAGGCTAGAAAAACAAATACATTATGTATTTTAGACATTGTAATATTTAGTTTGTTATGTATAAGTGGATCAAATATCTTTTAGAAAATATTAAAAAAAGATTTTTATTTAATTATTATTTATTATTGTTTTTATGAAAAACTTGCTTTATAATCTCTCAGTCATTTTTCTATATTTAAATAATCTATTCAAACGATCCCATTTATAATAAATAGATTTTCCTTTTAATATACTTATTAGAACCCAATAAAACAATTATTAATAAAAAATATATATAATGGCTAACTTTAGAATAAATTATATTTAACTACAGTATGAATTTATAATTTTAATGATAAAGAAATTGTGTCTAGAACGTTTTTTCTTTATAACTTTTGTATTTTAAATTTCTTTGCATAATTTAATTTTATATCAATATCACGACTCAATTATGCGGGATATTACGTATTTAAATTTTTTATAATTACAACAAACATAATTATTACCTTAAACAACTTTTAAAATTAATAGAATGTTAAGTTATTATTTTAATTAATAAAATTTGTTATATAGCATACCTAACTAAACAGCTGTGAAATTTAGCTTTTTTCTCCCAAACTGTGATGTTGATTGTCCTAAAGACCTGATGTTCGTGTCAATATATAAACGCCAAATTTTTGGACAATATGGAAGTTGAATATTTTAATATCGTTTGTCAAATTTTATAAAGGTAAAAATTGCATTTATTTAGTTTAATATTTTTATTAAAGTTTAACACCTATATATTTGTAAACTATAATTAGTATACACTTAAATCCTGCAGGTGAATGAAATTGACCTGCATTGACTGAATAATATTAAATTTGAAGTAACTCTAATTATTAATGCTCTTTCATAGAATACACTGGAAAAGTTAATAATGTAACAAGCAACCACACAGGAAATCAGTTTGGAATAGGCATACTGCAAATAAAGAGGTGCAATTTTGTTGTATGTTCATTATAAATATATATATTTTACCAGGAAGCCATGGCATGGAATCCATGACCATCATGATACCAAGGATGTTTGGGCAGTTCTTTATTGCCAGGTGATTGATGGTTTCCCAAGTTACAATCTTTAGATACCTTTTACAGTTATTTTCAGCCAAGGCCCAAATGGACCTTTGTTTTGAGGATGGTTCACTCCTCCAGAGGCAGAATCAGGCCGGGATTGAGTGCAGACCTACAGCAGAGTATTTCTCAGAAGTGATCATTGAGGATCTGGATATTATTATTGTGATCTTCAAAATCTACAGAGTGGTATAGGAGAGGTAGGCTTAATTTGCTATTTATTCTTTCACCAATTAAATAATGTATACATATTAGGCCTACTTTATATTATAATATGCAGCACTTCTCAGGGGCAGATCCAGGATTTGTCAAGGGGTCCTTCGAATCTCACTTTTTCATAAATTAGGCGCAAATATTAAAATGTGTTTGTTT
>JAUZND010073680.1:0-10919 GCA_034780555.1 Coelogynopora nodosa
TTTCAGGATCGTTGGGTTGGCAAATTTGGACCGACTCCTTGGCCAGCACGTAGCCCTGACCTCACGTCCTGCGATAAGCCTTATGGGGTATCATAAAGCCCAGAATTGTAGCAAGGAAAGCACAAAACAAAGAAGATCTGAAATTCATTATTCAAAATGAGTTTGCGCGATTTCCTGTGGAAACTATTCGAAAAATCAGTGAAAGAACGTTTCGACGAATGCGATTATGTGTTGAACTGGGAAGGCCTGCAAGTTGATCCATATGATTAATTTTTTCGTGTGATTAATTTTTCCATATGATTAATTTTTTCGCGCAACAGAAAATACTATGGGCTACTATGCTCTTTTATGTGCATGTTCATTGATTATAATCATTGTTTTGATATGTAAATAAAGTTTGGAAATAACTATTTTCTTAAATTAGTTCTTTTTGTAAAAGTTGTTGTAACTTATGGGACATACTGTATATAAAAATAGACAAAGTAAAGTTACCCTTGGGTACATACACATTAAGGGTATATGTTATGTAACCATTACAAGAAGGTCGACACTATATGGACCAGGTTAAAATTCATTTCTATAAAAATAATTTTCGCATATTTTACTAGAAATATATAGGCATATAATAATACCGATAAATATGAACTACAGGAGTGATACTACTAGTATAGAACCCGTGTAGAATAACTGTGCTTATTTTGGTTTAGTTGCGACTCGTTTCTATTAAGGATACAACGTTATTAAATATAATGAAACAAATAACAAAATTATGAAATCATTTTGTAGCCATTACTCGTATATGCGCACAATTTTAACTTTATGCCTAATACACTTTCATAAAAAAGAACAATAGAAACTTGTAGATAGCCAAATACCTTTATCTGCCTTGCAAATGTAGCCATATCCTTTACTGCAATACTCAGCACGCCATCGGCCAGTTCCCACGTCCATAGCGACGCATATGAAACCAGAACCCCACGTTTTGGGCTCATTTTCGTCCCAGTAGAAGAAAGTGACGCTTTTACGATCAGTCCACGACCATGAGCCTGAAATTTTTATATTCTCATAAAGTGCAAGGGTTGCGCTTTAAAGTATAATTGAATATCGATTATTTTGAATCGATCAATCGTTTAGTAAAGTATCTCATGATTATATCGTTATAGTCATTTCAGTATTAAAGTTAACAAATACAGTGAAATTGTAGACGATTCAATTCTCCACTTTAGTCGAAATTCAGACTCAAATATTGTGTTTAAGTCTACTTTTAAACACTAAAATTGGTTGTTTTAAAATATATTATATAGACTGACCATCATGCTCCTGTATAAGCCCAATCCAGAGAGATTTCATATACGGATTGGGTATTCCTCGGGTAGCCAGTCGAATGTCCTCTATGATCGCATCCATCTCATCCTTGGAACGAATGCTCACCAGGTGTGCCTTGTGTCGCAGGCAGTCCAGTTCAGCTTGCGGGGAGGACTTGTCACCGGAAATACTCTTCACTTGGTGCAGGTTATAGCACTGTCCGGCGTGCTCCGTCCAATTGCCGTACGGACAGGTGCCAGGATGGATCAATTCCGTGGTTGGTATCGGACCTGTCACATAATGTACAATGGATGTAACCAAAAAGCTGTACTTATATTGCCTATGCTTCCATGCATGCTAAGGTTGGGTTTAATA
The DNA here is from genome assembly GCA_034780555.1 of Coelogynopora nodosa. Taxonomy (NCBI): domain Eukaryota; kingdom Metazoa; phylum Platyhelminthes; order Proseriata; family Coelogynoporidae; genus Coelogynopora; species Coelogynopora nodosa. The sequence continues at coordinate 1,681 of JAUZND010073680.1, forward strand.
CTATATGGATAGGGATAATTGCTTTTTAAATTTTGATATGGCTTTTATATATTGATTTATATATGGATTTGTATATGAATTTATATATGGATTTGTATGTTGAAAAAGTATGTTTGAAGTTGACTGGTTGATGTATCAGTGATTTGCATTATTAATTGGTAATCGTTTCCACAGTATATCATTAACAAGGTTCTCCCTCCTCATTCACCCGATTTACAGAATTAAATAGTTGACATTTATACGTAAAGTCGGCTTATATACCGAGAAATTAGCTACTCGTTTTTTATCGATCAAAGATCATATAATCACAACATTATTTGTTTATTGTGGTGCTCATAGATAAATGTTTATAAATGACACTATGCATTGTGATATCTACCGTGAAATTTTAGCATCATTAGACAGATTATAATGTCTAAGTTGAACGATAATGTTGTTTTAATATATCATGCTTTCTGGGTTCTAATTATGTTTCATTATGCTTGAAAATGATTAACACTGATATGACTCTGACATGACTAACTTAATAAGTATATGTTTTCAATTGATTTATTAATTTGATACATTACATATTTCAATATAAATTTATAGTATACTTGTCATGTTCAATGATCTAATATTGCAAGACTTACCGAAGCTTTGAGAGCAAATAAAAGGCAATGTGTCCAGACAATCGTGAGTAGCCCAAGTTCCGTTCCATTGCATAGCAACACAATTGGGTGTAGTTTTCTGGTTGCGAGGTTCCAATGTACCCCAGTGGGTGTACGTAACAGGGAAGTCATTTTCCCATTGGTAGCTGTTGCTATTCTGAAAAGTTGAACAATTGAAATTGTAGTGCTATTTATGATCTCAAATTGGTTGCAAAATTTGTCGAGATATACAAACAAGATATGATCTATTTTTGACTCTTAAATCAAAAAACTTTAAAAACTAGTATAATTTTTTTATATTAATCCATTATTAAAATATCGAAACATTTATTGATTAAAGTTTAACTAACAATGTTACACGAATAATGTTTTACGAATTCGTATACATTCGTTTTCCTTCGATAAATCAACAATAATGATAATGTAACATTTTACAAATTTCATCAAAAAAAATTAATGGTAACATTCGTACAGTTATTGAATACAGGTTTAAAGATAACGTGTCCTCTCTCCCAATTGTATTGGATGCATGCCCGTGAAAAGTGTAACTATTTGTTTAGTACAATTATTGGATAAACGTGCTGGTCCCATTTTTGTCATTAATTAAATAACATTACAAGACATGTCACAAATAACGCTAATTAATGTGACTGTATAAGCAGCATTTAATGAGCATAAATAATGATCGTGTTGTTTTTACAAATCTAAACTAGAAGTCAAGAATAAATGCACCTCTTTATAGATAAATACATTTTATTAATAACCAAATCTTTATACAACAGTATAAATATTTTTACAAGTTAATTTGACCTAATTATATAAGAATTATCGATTTAAAATTAATGTACTAATTTAAATGTTTACGCTATTTTCAACTATAATATACTTCTATCTAATTTGCGCTAAAGAAAGCTGTTAACGATGCATTGCTAATATATGTTTATAATCTCATTATTCCTATTCATAATTTAACCTGTTACAACATTTGGCATGTTATGCTGCTTGGCACTGTATTTATTATTACAAATGTTGAACAAAAATCATATTATTCAACACTCTCAACTAAATGAATTCAAAAAAGCAAAATGTTTTAGACAATAAAGTATGTATAAAGTTTAACATTTTCAGCTGGTGTATGCAAGTAAATGTCGGAGTCCTTCTTGCATATCACATATAATATACAAATAAACCAACTTTAAGTATTTAATATAATTTTTTTCGAAATTTTGGCAAAATATTTGGCTTGAATTTGATGATCCAGACAATCACAATTAAATATAAATAAAATTATAGTATTAAAAAAATATCATTTATTTTTCTACCAAAATGGCATAATTGGGAGAAAAACACGGATTGCAATGGGTGGGGGGCTGAAGAGGGCGTGAGTGCCTTGCGTACGCTCCAAAAACAGTATCAGTCTTAAGATCACAAAAAACATAAAACAACACAATTTATAAATCTTCCATTACACAAGGCGCACTGAACAGAGAACCCACCTTTTTGTCGGAGAGCCCAATCCAGACTTGAGCCTTGGCTCGACGTCCCGTGAGACTGTGCACGAAACTCTCCTCAAAAACATTGCTGATTGACACGAGGTTGGACTGCTTATGGAAACAGAGTCTCTGTGCTTGGAGCCGCGAGACGAGACTGTTACTGAAGGAGTAACACGTCTGTCCGTAGAGCACGAATCCACTCGAGCAATCCGTTCGGGGTGGGATTGGAGTGGGGATGGCGACATCTATGAATCGGTCGATTATGATTATTGGATAATGATGTCATTGAGGATTAGGCACATCGTTTAATACATTTTTAAAAACACAATGAACACACTTTTTTGCCACATGGCATAAAAGTCTTTCAACACATTTATTTGAACGCTAGCAACAAATGTAGCCATGACAATGATAAAATTTCTCTTTCAGAGATATAGTTTACTTCAGTGTATGACACAAACAAAATGTCAAAATATTACAAGAGACAAAAAATCGGCAAGTGTTCAAATAGTTCAATTTACATCATAAATTATCTTTGATTATAATTTAACATTTGTTTCGTCAAAAGTAGTATTTCAAGATGTTCTTCTATTTTAAAAGTATAGGACACGTTTCTACTGGTTTCCATTGATCACTAACAGTCTAAATAAGAGATGTAAAATTAAATGTTATTGAATTCGAATATGTGTAAAAATATTATTTAAAAGCACATAATAATATGGAATAGCCTATATAGTAGTATGGGATGTATATTTTATGGTCAAGAAATGTCAACATAAATTTTATAGTCTATATAGTCTATTTTATTAAATTATTAGAGATATTGTATAAAAGACTATCATGGATTATCTCAGTAGTTTGAAAGTTATATTATTATGCCAGGGACGGTTTAAAAACTCCGCAAACTTTAGTTCATTTAGTTTTTCTTATCAAATTTTGATGAACCGCGGCCATGGCGTGAATATTTTAGTTAAAAATAATGCAATACATTCTAAATAGTCGACTTGTTGTTTACCATTCATTAGCCAAGTACATTTACTGTAAAAGCCAGGAATATTTACTGCAAAAGCCAACAAATTATTTAATGCAAAAGCCAAATTTAAAAAACGGAAACAGATAAAGTTGTGCCCATTTAAATCAAAAGAACATTTTACGCCTTTGGAATCTTTTTTGAGCCCTGGTGGCCTTACAATATATTTTTTTGATATTATTATTTTTATATAAATAGACAATTATGCCAGGAGCTTAATTTTGGCTCGGCACAACTTTATCTGTTTCCGATCTTAAATTTTGGTCAATATTATTGATTTAGATGATTAAAAATCGATAAACACCTATAAACTTAAGAACTAATGTTATACAGTATAAGTAATTATCATAATGATTTGATATTGTTCAAATAATTGTTATTTAACCAATAACAAATAAACATTTTGATTAATACAAACGAAGGTATCAGACAACACATTCGTCATTATGCATGAAATCATTAAAAGTCATTAAACATTTATTTTATGTTTTTATATGTATTAATAAACGTATTAATGTTTTGGGCCGAAATTGAAGGGTTTACCTTTATAAACCATGCACACGAATCCACTGGCCTTGTCACAGTCATAGGTGCTCCACTTTCCTATCATATATTCTGAAGCTTCACCCGCATTGGTACGAGCACAGGAATTCTGTTAAGTTGTATTTATTAATATATATTTTGTTATAGGAATCACAGAATGGGTTGAGAACAATTTTATTTTCTCAAAAACAAAAATAAAATATAGGAATGATTAAACAAAATATTTCATACTCATGATAATTACAAACACATTCTAAGTTAAAATTATTTTTAAGGTTTAGATTATGGCATTTTTGACATAAAATATTTCTAGTGAATAGAAAAGGTATTCTGAGTTACTATATGGATCACCATCAATTGTTTGGACTATTAATATCGTCATGATATGTTACGTGAAGTAAATAGAAGTAAAATATAATAAAAAATTTAAAAAAGTACAAATGAAGTAAAACGAATAACGTGATAGTAATATTGATGGATACTTTTACGTATCGTACTATTAAAAAAACAAAGACAATTTAATTTAACTAAAATATTGTATATTTGAATTGAAAATAGAGGAAATATAGTCAATACATAAACTATTGAATAATTTAATCTATTTATTCATTGAACAAAACAAGAAAACATATGCTTGCATAATGTAAATTGAAGGCAATACATTTTATTAGCCCATGTGGAAATGTTGTTGCGATAGCTCAGACCCGACCCTATCTGTAAGACCGCTCATCGCGGAAGACAAAGAGGGGGTTGTTGAAGGTGGAAGTTGAAGTGGAAGTTGAAGGTGAGGTGGAAGTGGAAGTTGAAGTTGAGGTGGAAGTTGAAGTTGAAGTTGAGGTGGAAGTTGAAGCTGAGGTGGAAGTTGAGGTGCAAGTTGAAGTTGAGGTGGAAGTTGAAGCTGAGGTGGAAGTTGAAGTGGAAGTTGAGGTGGAAGTTAAAGCTGAAGTGGAAGTTGAAATTGAAGTTGAGGTGGAAGTTGAAGGTGAGGTAGAAGTTGAAGCTGAAGTAGAAGTTGAAGTGGAAGTTGAGGTGGAAGTTGAAGCTGAGATGGAAGTTGAAGTTGAAGTTGAGGTGGAAGTTGAAGCTGAAGTGGAAGTTGAAACTGATGTGGAAGTTGAAGCTGAGGTGGAAGTTGAGATGGAAGTTGAAGTTGAAGCTGAAGTGGAAGTTGAAGCTGAGGTGGAAGTTGAAGCTGAGGTGGAAGTTGAAGCTGAGGTGGAAGTTGAGGTGGAAGTTGAGGTGGAAGTTGAGGTGGAAGTTGAGGTGGAAGTTGAGGTGGAAGTTGAGGTGGAAGTTGAAGTGGAAGTTGAGGTGGAAGTTGAAGTTGAGGTGGAAGTTGAAGTTGAAGATGAGGTGGAAGTTGAAGCTGAAGTGGAAGTTGAAGCTGAGATGGAAGTTGAAGCTGAGGTGGAAGTTCAAGCTGAGATGGAAGTTGAAGTTAAGGTGGAAGTTGAAGTTGAGATGGAAGTTGAAGATGAGGTGGAAGTTGAAGCTGAGGTGGAAGTTGAAGCTGAGGTGGAAGTTCAAGCTGAAGTGGAAGTTGAAGCTGAGGGATGATTTGAAACTGCTTCATGAATTGCTTCGTCTTTATTTCATAGTCCAACTTTATAAAGCTGAGGGATGATTTTAAGCTGCTTCATGAATTGCTTCGTGTTTATTTCATAGTTCAACTTTATAAAGCTGCTTCATTTTCGTAGCCTTTTCTCGTATAAAATTGTATTCTTTGGAATTGCCTACATATACGTATATATATTGTATACTGGATTAACTATAATTTAAATGACTGGCTTGGCTGTCTTAAACTTTTTATGTATTAGTATATATACCTATATACATAGGTATATTATGTATATCTCTGTTTACAGTCATACCTCTCAATGTTAAAAATTGATTGTCGGTTCAATGACACGCTTCAAATTTTGCTTCAACATTTTGCATCAATAATTATTTTAATTTTTGTGGTAAATATCACATTTTTGGAAGCAACGCTTCAACTTTTTACAACTTTCGTTTCAGCTTCAGCTTCACACCTACAATTAGGTCTATATGAACCAGGCTTAACTCAATGAACTATGTCACTTGCTCAATTATTTAATTTAAGGCAATAAAACAAGCGAATATAATATTTGAAACATAATTAAGCAACCATTAAAATTGCTCAATTAGTCAAAATTGTAATTTATTTGATTTTTAAGATGTTATGCGTTTAATCGCACTATACTATTAATAGAGTACTCCTTATATTGATCGTTTGTGTTTTATAGCTAATATTCGATTGTATTATTATATGAGATAGTCCAGCCTACACGCTTGATGATGATATTGGTTTCAATATTAAGTTTATACAGAAGATCAAGTTTTTAAGTTATTCTATTGAGCGTAAATGATGTGTTATGTCAGTTTGTTAAATTATCCCATTAGAGAAAGCTGCGGGTACGTAGATAATATCACTTACATCTTTAAGTTTTGGTTCCGCATGATTCCAATTGTTATATTTGAAAGGGTCATTATTGATCCACAAAAAATTACTATAATAATCCTTCTTTCGTAAACCAATCCACAAATTAGTTGCAGAGGATTGTGTTGCAATTATCATTATCGCTGAAAATAATAAAAATTAACAGCCATAAAAGTAGAACAATTGATTTTTTAATTTGTACTCGTCTATTAGATGCATGTGGAACAGAATCTAAATAGTAAATATCAATTTTAACTGAAGACAAATAAAATGATTTTGGGAGTTTATTAAAGGTATTAATTTGTTATTAAAATTAAAAATTTTTATTTCAAGTTTGTGTTTTTCATCTGTCAAAATATTTAAAAATTCGTTGTTTCACGTCAATAGTAAAAAAAGATGATTGTGTACTTTTAATTTTAAATTAAGGGTAAAAAAAATTGAATGAATAATAAGTAAATACTAATATTTAAACAAATAATATAATATAATGACCCTAAATAAACTAAACGCTAACTCACATTGGAACCCATGGGTGAGAGATGACTTAACATTGTTTTAACATAAAACATCAAGTTTAATCTGCTGAATATGGGTGTGTGTGTGTCATGGTCAAAGTAATTTTAAGAATAAAAAACACTTAAAATAGACATAGTTTTTCAACCGTGACACCGCACCTTCATATCATAATATTCAGTTAATCTATAGTATATAAGAATAAAAACACTTACAGGATTCGAAATCATTTTCCACAACGGCTAAAGTTCCTCTCTTGTGGGGCAGAGACTCGCAATACTTCTCAGCATCGGACCAGTTCAGCCACTTGGAGGCCAGTGTGTAGCTCTTGAAGCACTTGTTCCCAGCAGCTGTGAATCCAACCGGGCAATTGCCCGGCAAGGGGGCCGGAGTTCCCGGGGTTTGGGGGACATAACCCCTCTGGGGGCGTTTGCACGCGAATCCGAGGAGTTCAGCACAGTTTTTGTCATACCAGAACCCTGGGTCGATATAGGTGGGAGTGCAGTTGGTTGTCCGATGATTAAATATAAGCGTAATGAAAGTAAATAATGGACCAAATTTGTTGATACATTAAAACAATTAATTAAATTACAATATCACGAAGAAATATTTGATATCCTAATATTATAACGCTTAACACATACAAGCACATAATTTTTGCATTCGCAGTTCATTGTTAAATCTATAATCTATATATATGATGTATTATAGATGTTGTCATCATTAATTTAAATAAATTTAACATCATTTAACATATTATAAAATATGAATTTAGAAATAGTGTAGCCGTATGTAAAAATCAATATTCTGAATATATATTTTTTTAATTGAACACATTTTTTGTAAAATTTTAAGAAAAAATTATTTTGATTTTATTTTGAAACTTTCCTATAATATTATGTTGTTACTAATGTGAAAAGCTTCAAAGCTTCTAATTGACAACATTGTAATATAACGACCAACATTTATTACGACATAAATTAATTATATACAAAATAATGTAGCCCCATAGTATGTAATTGATCACATACATATTTCAGCATCATATAAAAAAACATTGTTATTTATTAACTATACGCTTAATGCTGAGAGCATTAATAAATTAATTTAACGATGCTAAATTTTAAAAAAATATTGTAGTGAAACAAAATCTTGAAATGTTACAATATGTTTTCTTCTTAGTATTTCAATATCTATAACATTAGCAAAGATAGTATAGAACTTCAATTTCATGAATTCCCTTTTTTTTCGAAAAGGTTTTTTAATGGTTGTGGAAAACTGAGTAAAAATTAAAATCAAAAGAATCTACGAATCACTATAAAAAATATATTTTATACTGTAACAAAATTTTGGTTCAACAGAATGACTCCATTGATACTTATAGCGTTTACAATAAGGCAACTAATTCCAGCCGAGTTCTAAAATGCGTAAATTAACATAAGTTCCTGTTGTTTGCGATAGCTTAGAGTATACGAACAGAAGTTGATTTCATTTAATTAAATTTAAATAATATATTTTAATTATTCTGTTTTATAAATAAAATATTTACATAACTATATAGCTATCGCAAGGAAGGATAAAAAGATAAACGATCTGTATAAATCAATATTATATCTCTAATACATTTCTTTTATAGAACTTTATACTACAATGATGAAATTTCAGACATATATACTATAACTGTAGTAAAATATATATGATGATATTGTGTCCCCACTAAGTACACTGATGAACACGTGTAAGATGAAGTTTGGCAGACCCCTTGAAAATAATTTGGTTAAATTTCTAAACTATTGCGCAACCCAGATATATGACTAATTTAATATGAAATGAGTATTTGAATATAAAAATAAATATTTATGTGTATTACAAAAACAATTACTTTAACAATATAAGTAATTAATGTAAATAGATGTAATTAAAAGCAATTAATAAATGTTTTGTTTGTTTCAATATTTGTCAATGTCAATGTTATGTCAATGTTAAGTCAATGTTATGTCAATGTTACGTCAATGTTATGTCAATGTTACGTCAATGTTTTGTCAATGTTACGTCAATGTTACGTCAATATTATGTCAATGTTACGACACTGTTATGTCAATGTTATGTCAATGTTATGTCAATGTTACGCCAATGTTATGTCAATATACGTCAATGTTATGTCAATGTTATGTAAATGTTACGCCAATGTTATTTCAATGATATGTCAATGTTATGTCAATTATATGTCAATGTTATGTCAATGATATGTCAATGTTATGTCAATGTTACGTCAATGTTATGTCAATGTTATGTCAATGTTATGTCAAAATTATGTCAATGTTACGTCAATGTTATGTCGATGTTATGTCAATGTTATGTCAATGTTATGTCAATTATATGTCAATGTTATGTCAATGTTATGTCGATGTTATGTCGATGTTATGTCAATGTTATGTCAATGTTACGTCAATGTTACGTCAAGGTTATGTCAATGTTATGTCAATGTTATGTCAATGTTATGTCAATGTTATGTCAATGTTATGTCAATGTTATGTCAATGTTATGTCAAT
>JAUZND010073702.1:0-16766 GCA_034780555.1 Coelogynopora nodosa
CTCGAACCTGCTCCGAGACAACACCCTTGGCATCCGCAAACCAGCGTCTTAACCACTCGGCCATCCCATTCCCAAATAATGAAATAGAAACAATATTTATTCAGAATACGCTAATATTCTTTCAATTAGGTAGCGCAGCTAATATTAATACTATTGATAAAGAAACACAAATGTGACATAAACATTCAAATTCTATTGATTTCAAAATATTTTATTTCAACATATTCGAACTTAGGTATTGTTGAATTATTTCAAATACAAAGCTATACATTTTCGTAAAGAGACAATAAATGAATGTTTAGAAACCATTTATAATAAATACTTTTACATATAAAAAAAACTCTTTTGCATTACTATATTGTATGCAATATATACTTATATCCTATATAGCATTACCATATAAAGTAGTATTACCGACGTATTTTGGACTGTTATGTGACTAGATATATATAGACTTATATATTTGGTTTTTATAAAGTCTATGAACCTTTTTTAATTCCATGAATAGAAACTACTCAAATCTAAAGACTTGGACAATTCAATAAACTTCACCTCCATATAATATATTTATCTGGCTCCCGTTTATAATACCATAATTTAAATCGATAAAGTTGCTATATTTTTGATAAGGTGGTATATCGGTTGATATCACGGTATTCATTCTATACAATATATTAAATATATAATTCTAATCAATTCTAATCAATCATAACATTATTATATTTTATTTTCTGTGTAGATATGTGTAGATATAATATATATTCTATATATATATATATATCAACTATCAATTTGTGTTGATTTAATTTCCAAACGAAGTATTTATGTAACTCTATAAAGTACCTCTTCTTTCTATATAATCAATTTGATAAGTTGTATTTTTAAAACTAATAAACTCTAAAAAATAATCCAACTTGAAAAAATATAAATGTAGGCATAATATTTAATAAGCACACACAACGATTATTACCGATAAATATTATTAAACACAAATTTAAATTTAAATGTCAGAGTAACTCTTTTGAAAAGTTTAACTCAATTATATTCTATAAATCCTCATACTTCATTAACGCATATTTTATAACTGAAATCATTCTTTTGAAACAGATTTTATTTAATGTCAATAAGTAAAGATATATATTTATTATAAAAGTTTTTAAAATCTTCTCAACACAGTTTAATTCAGTCCTGACCATATATTTATTATAAGCTTATACGGAGCAATATATATGAAAGCTTGCCTGATTAAATACGATTTGAATATCTACTAATTGGACACCCCATCTAATCAGACTCCGGCGAACGGCTATACTCAGCAGAATATCACAGAACCATTCGATGGAATACATATGAACAGGCATACGTTCTAAGTAAAAAGATTTCAATGCTTAGATTATTTCATTAACCAAGCGAAAAATATTAGAAGAAAAACGTTTTCATCAAGAAAAAAGACAAAACGTAGGATGAAACTTACTTATGCTATGCTCTGCGTTGTCTCTTGATTAGCAGTCATCTTCATATGGAAACTCTTTTTTTAGTAAGAATATCGGCGAGTTTATTCTGTTCCATTAAATCACATTACTATAAGAATCTAATGGACTGTATATCAGTAAAACAATTAACACAGATCATTGAAGTAACAATGAATATAATTTTAAATTCCACACTTATAAAAACACAATTTTTCTGTTGGAAAAACAGCTAGAGAGGCGTCGCTTCCCGACACCCTTCTCGTTCCCCGCCTTCTAAGATTGTCTTTTTGGCGGAGTGTCTTGCCTGCATTAAATTCCAAAGAAATCCTACTCTGCATGCAAAACAGTTATTTCCATGCCTCATATGCAAGTAAAATTAGGCCCTCGTTTGTCAGTTTTCCAATATGAATGAATATTAGCTCGATTGTAGACGGACTCATAAAAGAGCCATCCCCGCGTCCCCACAGCATGGAAATGCAGTTGTATTTGTGTAATAAACAAGAAGAAAGGCAACCCAGAAAAACTTGACTGTTCGCGTTGCTGAGGCATGGTTCAATAGTCTTTAATAACTTCATTTCATTTCATGTGCTGCTTGCGAAATGAGCTGCGGTCGAAACACCCTGCCTAGCCTGGCATTTCTTATGCTCAGGCGCAGGCGTTTTCAAATCTGGATGCCGTAATGCTATGCATAAGAGTTGAAACCTGGTTCATTCAATGGCATATTTTTCCATATATTTACCATAAATTTATCGGGACGCGCGGGCTAGGTTCGACAGTGGCTATATGCAGGATATAGTTTGCATAGGAGCAGTCGCAGACTCACGCCTGCCTTGGAGTGTCTGTGAAGGGGCGGGAGAGTGCGCTATCGATGGTCTAACTTCCACCACGCGCTGCATACTGAGACCTTATAATCTTCTCCCATTCCCGTTCCCGGCGCTGCATCCTAAGAATCCTGATCTTGGGACGTGTTTCCATATATATTGATTATGCATGTACACAAATATTACAATTTGTTGTTTCTCCATAACGAATGTACATAAATTAAGAGATTCTCTATACAATGACGGTTATAATAAAAATGGTATATATTATAAGTATTCACCATAATATGTTAATTTACAACGCGGTTTGATTCTTTAAACAAGCTATTTATTATTCCTAAAAACAGATAATGAATATTAATGCCTAAAATCGATTTTTTTTGGCAAGACATCCACAAAACCAGGTTTAATTAATACAATAAAATATTGAATGACTATATATAGATTGAAATAGCAAATGTTGTACTAACTTTTTCTCTCTCTTGATTTACAGTGTACTTTTGTTTTCTATTAAAACCATAAATTTCGTTCAAAAATTATTCATGTCATCATTTATTTAGTAGAATATAGCGACGAAAATATGCACTAAAACATAAAATTATATCATGATAACATCGGGATTCTTTACTCTAAATATATACTCTGCAGTGCATTATTATAAAGAGACGAACACTTCTTGGGAAGCATATATATAATACAGTGGACAACATTCAGCAACGTCATAAGGTGACTATTTTTGCAATCACATCATCAAGCAACAAATTGGAACAAGGACAACATATAAATTTGTTCTCAACAAGTTTTGTAAACAATTTCTTTAACCAGAAGATATAGATGTTGTAATTTATGGAATATTGTATATATTATGAACGTGACTTTGTCTATACATAAAACGCATTTATCAAGGTCCCAGAGAAATTCTGATCGCTTTCTGGCAGCTAAATTTTTAACATTTATTTTTGCATCTACTTGAAACAATTCACTGAAAAGCTGTGCAACGGAATGATTTACATTATAGATCGAGGACGCTCAATTATTAATTGCAAAGAACCACCGGTTTGAAAAACTATATATATATATATATAGTGAGATAGAACTATAATTTACTTATTATTCGTATTGACAAATTCATCTATAAACACAATAACAAACTTATCCAAATTATTAGTTTTATTATGAATTTTTTATCAATTTTTTCAATTTACATGTTAATTCATTAAGGGTCAACCTTTAAATAGTACAATTTATATATCCTTTGATGAATTATATATTTCCAAAACAATCATTTATATATATATTTCTGCACAGAAATAACTCACACAATAAAAACATAGTTTTTAGTATATTAATCCAAATTTCTGAGAATTCAAATGATTTAACTAAATAAATGTGAAACATCTACAACATAGGCTACACGTATTAGAATATATTCATTGAATATCAATAATTGTGTAAAATTGAACCAGTGTATATAGTATCGTGGAAATAAATATGTTATTTAGTGATTTTCAGATGTTTTAATTGATATTATACGACTAAATATATAGATAAAAATAATATTAACTTTTAAAAGACTATATTCAAAAAGTATTACTTTGAATAATTTGAACTTTTAACATATTAGTAATTACATGTTATCAAGAATATAATACTTTAAAATAAAATTGTTTACATGGTTTAACATAAATAATTTTTTAAATATTTGTCCATAGTCACTAATTGTTAAGCTTTTTGATTGTCTTCGGGATATTTAATGATACAATTTGGCGAAATAATATACTTTCGTTATTAAAATATGTGCCATGTGTGATATATAATCTTCATATAGCCTATATATGTATATTAGTGTTCAGAATATCACAAATTATATTTTATCGCAAAAATGCATTTTATGTCATTTTTAAACTTTTATGTAATATGCACTGATAATATATTATTACATTATTATTTATTAGATCGTACCGCACTCAAACCTGATTATATTTATTATCATATTATTACATTTTTTTTATTAATAAAACGATTAATGTAAAACGGCTTGCAATATATATTTTTTAATTATCCATTGGAAAATGCTTCTAAATGATTATTTAGGGAAATTTGATAATTTTACGTAATTTATTTAAAAATTTACTCACAAATATTGTTTAAAACAAGGAGAAAACTTTATTTGGAATTACGATATAAAAAGTCAAATTATGACGTCACTGCTATATATACCAAATCACGTGACCAAAGTGTTCTTTAAGAAATCTTTGAATTCGATACTTAGTCATGTTTGAAAATTACAACTCAATCGGGTATAAACTCTTTGCACAGAGAATGAAATATAAATTGGGTATAATTTGATGTATAAATATATACAACATATAAATACTTAGAACTCTTAATAATTGTTTTGTTTAAAAAGGTTTAAAATTCTTTTCTATATATATACACTTGACAATTTTAAACTACAAACAAAATCATATATACCTATATTATTGAAAATTTCCGCAATACATTATAAAAATATTTCTCGTCAAGTTTGCTCAAAAGTGTATAATATATATTCATACGTATTATACATATATAGTCGATGAGAGGGATTCGATGCCGGATGCGTGATAAACGTGGAGATTTGATGTATCTCTGACACGTGGAGCGAAGATAGAATTTCTTGAACATATAGTGTGTATATAATGTTTGAATGGAGGCTTCAAATACAACTGCGAAAGTCATATCTTAGAGTTTTGAAAATCTTGAAAACCATATTATGCAAACAGATATAGTGTTGATTGAATGAAATATTTATACTGAATATAGAAAATTGATGTAATATTTGCTTAGATATTGTCAGAATTCCATTGATCAAGCATAACATTTTAATGTTTTAAGTTCTTAAATTATTTTTTAAAACAATTATTCAAAACGCATTTAATGATAATATAATTAATAGAAACCTAATTAAAATTGTAAAAAATTTAAAATATATATATTTAAAGATATATATATTTAATGGTACATCATTTTAAGAATCCTTATCGGATTTTTCTATCTGCTGCTGCTATTCACATATGTCTTAAATTAGTAACTCTTGACGGGTATCAATTTGAGGAGTAACCATATCCTCTTCTAATTCCCATGAGTGTCCTTTGCTGAAATTTAGCCGCTCTACGAGTCCAGTGGGGCTCAGCGATTAGTCAACTATGTTCTCTTCGAATCGCCCCGTCCTTTCGGCAACATTATTCGCTTTTGGTCAGTACCATTTTGCGATATTTAGAGAGGGAAGAAAGGGAGAAAGAAAGGGATGAAGTCAAGAAATTTATCTTTATGTATTTATTTATTTCTTTCGTGCAAAATGGAGCAGTAACGCTTTCGTAGTGTTATCTAGTCGAAGGCAGGATTCCTTTGGCATCGCCATCTAGATAAAGATGGCGAGAAAGCACAAGAAAGAGAAACAGGAAGCAGGAGAAGAGAATAGGTGGAGAAAAGCAGGAATAAGATATCCTATCGCAGGACGATTTTTTCTGCTGAGTTTCTCTGACTTCTAATCAGCCGGAAGCTGTCAACTCATTAACTGGCTTGCTTCGTTAGGCGATACCAACCGGAGAAATCCTCCCTTTTCTGATACTAGGCTGTTGCGCTACTCGCTTTTCTGGTAGAGAATTCTGTATTTGATCATATAAATAAAAATTATTTACATATTTACATACATACAGTAAGAGTTGAAGTGATTTTAAATTGATCGCAAATGTTGATAGTTGCAGTGAAACAATTGATGTTTTTTTAATTATTATATTTTAATTGCTTTGGATTATAAAGAATATTAAAATATTTCTTAATATTTTGACAATTATTTTGTTCAAATAATAATGAAATGTGATATAACACGATATAAAAATGTTGTTTACATGAATCTATATACAATATTATATACAAAGATTTCATAATTTTTTTAAATTAAATAATAATAAAAATGAAACGTTATATATTTAAATATATTTATTAATTTAAAAAACGGTTTGCGATTAGTTAATAAAAATAAGAATAATAATAAGTAACTGATTTAATTATCAGATTATATTTGTTTTTTTAAATACTCATATAACGAATCCACAACAATTGTGCACATATATTTTTCATTAAAAAAATTAAAATATTCTCAACATATATATATACCAGACTATATATATATTTCAATATACTTAGTTTTTTTATTCAAATCTTATGCTAAACATACTCAAGCAGAATGAGTGCCATCTTTAAAAAATTTATATACTCTTTAAGGGTAGTGAGAGAGAGAAAAAGACAGAGAGAGAGAGAGAGTGAGAAAGTAACAAAAAGTTTCGTCGAAGCGTGTGAAATATCAGCGTTCTCCCAGCAGCTACCAGGCCGTTTGACACCTCTTCTCGACTTGATCTAATTCTTTATTGACAAAACTGGCAGCCGGTCAGAAGGCAGGCCCTGCTAATTAACTGGATCCGAGGAATCGATTTTTTTTGATTAAATTTATCTAATGAAGCATTTCGAGTCATTCTTACTTTTGTGGCGCGTCCGTGTCTGTGTCGAAGAAATGGCAGGATATAGCTGCTCCCACCAGTCGGTTTGGGGTTTTGTTCAGTGGGAGTGCGGATATATATATACTGTGAGACTGTTGGTAGCGGTGGTCACACAAACTTTTTTTTTTCGGGGAATGAGAGGCTTTTCAACATATGGAAGCCATCCGATTGTGCTATATACATGTCAATTTATCGCCTTAAAATTGAGAAATATTTTGCGTTTTAAATATTTTGATCACGAGTGTTAGAATTGTAGCGCCACAAATTAAAACTTTTTTGTCTAAGGGATTGAAAAGCTCTCCTTTACAAGGTAACTATATAACTAATATGTTGAGAAAAAGGTTAAATCATAATGATTAATTAGATTTATAGATAGCTTTTGTTATTTCATGGGACAGTCTTCTTGTTGTTATGAGAACCGCATGTATAGGCAAATGATAGGAACGCGTGTCTATGGATATAGATCATTCCATGATCCAAATGAGGTCGAAGAGGGCAATCAGACTGAATATACAGAATGGGGGGCTTGCATGCTGTGGAACCATCGACTGTGACACTGAAATATAGGGAACACCTATAAGTTGAGCTCGCCATCTTGACCAGCTTTGTCCTATTAATAGACTCATCAAAAGTGACAATTGATGGCTAATAAATTACCTGATGGTCGCGCGCATATCCAAATTGGCCCCCAGTTTATTTCGGAATCAACATTGTTCCAAGGCTGGCAGGTCTGTGCAAAAGTTAACATTTTAATCGAATCTAAGCGGGTTGTCTGCATCAACTGTTCCCTTTTGCTATATTTATATATAATATAGAGACAGAAATTCGAGACTTCCAGTCGCTATATAGCAAATATAGAAAAGAACAGTCGAATGCTCCGTCCGTATCAGGCAAAGCAAGGCGTTGATAAAGAACAATGAGCACGTGTTGTGGGGAATCGACGGTGGATCGGTATTTGGTTCTTATACAGGGTATTCGCACCTGACTTAGCGGATGTCACACGCTCCAGCGTTTTGGAGACCTTTTTTGAATTGCGCTTTTAAACACGTTGGTTGTTGAAAGTCACCAATTCCCTCCTCTTTTTTATTTAACATATTAACCCCTAAGTGATGTCTTGTTTGCTAGGTTAAACATATAAGAAGTAAACTATAAATAATATTATCTTTACAAAGTTATGAACAACGTGGTTTTAAAAACATTTATTTATCTATTATGAATAATGTATAAAACATCTAGTAATAATGAAGTGATCGTTTATGAAAATTCACAAATAAAATTGCTTATCGTTTATTGGTATCAAAGCAACTTATAAGAATTGTTCACATTAATTGATTAATATAATTTAAATGATATCTTAAGATATCAATATATTAAAATTAGTTGTCATACAAAATATTATATACTCTCGTATCTAAAATTAATTATTTATATAGTTAATTTTGAATATTTTTTAGTAAATAATATATGTTCGCCCCTATAATACTACATAATCCTAAAAGTGTTTCAATAGCCATAATTAATTAACTGATGTTTATATATATTTTGAATAGTTTGTATAATTTATAATTCCCTTCACGACGATTCGGTTTCTTAACTTTAAGAAGAGTCCCCATTTGATCGAACTAAATATATGTGTGTGTGTATATATATACAGGGCCGAATCCAAAATATTTTTACATGGAGAGACACAAGTATATAGAAAGGCACTGATTGTTCAAAAAAAGGCATTATATGCATATACGGGGAATGAAATCGTTTAGGAATAATTCTTTTATGCCTTTTTATAGAGATGGAATTTATTAGTCAAAAAGGCATTTTTGTAGACTATATAATAAAGGCCGCTTATATGAATTGAACGGGGGGAATTTAACCCCAATACCTCCCCCATTATATATCGTAAAACAGGGTGTATATAATATATACATTTTTATAAGCATAAAAATGATATGTAAATATATTGAATCGTATATACATTGTTGACCAATCACTATAGAAAGCCCCTTATAATTGATTGTCGGAAAAAGTTTGATTAATAATTAATACAATAGTCCTTCAAGAACAATTCTATAATGAGTATATCAATATAATAATATATACTATTATAGACAACAACTGGTATGCACATATATATATATACAATATATATATATGTATGTATAAATATAATAGAGTCTGCGGGACGAGAAAAGTTTCAGTATCCAAAAACATGGAAATAAATTTTACAATATATAGGTATATAGGCTACATTAAAAAATTAATTCTAAATTTTGATATAATTTAATTATATGATGATATCTATTAACTATAATGTATATTGTCCACTGGCGGATTATATATGGGGAGGGCACTCGTGGTACTCTTTTGTACAACTTTTGTACGTTTTGCCGACTTATAAAATCTTTTGAATTAAAAAAATTAACTATTCATTTCAAGACTCCTCCATAATTGCGTTTTCAGGATAATACATTTAGATGAAAGGAAAGTGAATCCACTTGTATTGAATCCGCAATATGTCAATGATTAATAATTGTTTTTAATATATATATATATATAAATATAATAATATCGAAAGAAAAATAACAACCTTATATAATGTATATGGCTTATTATTCATACCATATGAAAATATTGATATTCATCGAAGAAAGAAAAATACTAGTCATTTTTATATTGTCGCAAATATTTTTACCGACTTTTAAAGTAATTTCCGATTTTTTGACATGTTCTCCATTGATGACAATGACGTTTATGTGCACTCCATATTATAATATTATGAAATTTCATCTCGTAACATAGCTCAAAGTTGAAATTAGCATATTAATGTTTCATGCATACTAACTCTAACCTTATTTATAAGTATTTGTTGCAAGTGTTTACCTATATATAAAGTATTATTTAATAATTTTAATATTTCATTTCGGCTAACTTTGAAATTGCAATAGGTTCTTAGAAAATGCCGCTGCATCAATTGTGATGAGCATAGACGAAATGGCAGCGCCGTAATTGCCCATTGTAGTCACTTGCCACCTTTAACAGTATAGCTAGCCCGTCAACCCAATAAAGTTGATAGAAAACGGAAGGCACCTTCGCACACTTTTCTTCAGAAACACAGTAAGAGAAATTTGGCGGTTTCAATTATTTATGAGATTCTGCGTCTTCTTTTTTTCGTTACCACCTGCAGTTATATACTAAAACTTAACGAAAACCATATAATAGACAGTAATTCATAAACTAAGTAATTTATCAAATATATTATATATTTGAAACATATTAGGCTACACATTTGTATTTCAATTTAACTCTTGCCTATTTATTGGTTCTTTACGTTACCCTATCTGAGCTCTATATTAATTAATAAACTATTATTGTAATTAACAGGTAAGCCAATGCAATAAATATAATACATAAATGTAAACGCTTATAAACATCTCATATCGGCAACCCGCCTATAAAAAACAAATGCGCTGAAACGGCAAACAACCGCAGAGAATTCCGTTGTATTGAAAACAGAGAACAGTTCCTCAACTCATACACGACAAAGTAACTGGTTCTACCCATAGCCAATAAACAGTGAGATTGTGTTCCGCTATATAGACGCTATCGAGTATTTTTCGTCACAGACGGTTCCCATGATTGACTGCTATACAAAACAGTTAAGTCCGGTCGATTGGACGCATTTCGAATTCGAAAAACGTCTTCCCAATCCACCAACTCCGATTACACCATCTGAGATGACGGCTGCAGCAACATCAGACCCGTACGGTCACTCATCTTTCGTCCGCAATTCCTTAGCTGTTAATTCCCTTGGACAACCTCTCAGTCCGGACAATCTGTGTCTTTCAGGAGTTCCGTCACTTTCAAGCTATGCTGGTTCTCGGGACTTTTCAGCCATTTCTTGTCTCGATGTTAAGCCATATCAGGCAGCAATGGGCGGTGTCACCGGAACTTCTCATTTCGCATCTTCGGGCGCACCGATGGCTTCTACACAATGGTTTCAGTCAGAAGCTCCGAATCATGCTTGGGCTACCGGAACCTTCTGGTCTACTCAACCTCCACACACAATCCAAAATGACCTTAAAAGTATTAACTCACAATGTGACATCTACCGCGGTCAAATGCAACCGATGCAGTCTTCAGTAGCACCCAGTAACGCACAGTGGTCTGCGATGGGCTTTAATGCTGGTGCCACGCAACAAATTCATCCTGTATCATCATCAGTTTACATCAATGGTATGATAGGTAGCCCCATGACGGGATATCGCACGCACGATTCTCTTGGTGTTTCCATGGATGCTGGTGATTCCATTATTCCCGGAAATGGTGACCATGAAGAAGAGGTTCCATCATCAGACGATCTTGAGCAGTTTTCAAAAATGTTTAAACAACGACGCATTAAATTAGGTTATACTCAAGCCGATGTTGGTCTTGCGTTAGGAACTCTCTATGGAAATGTATTCAGCCAGACTACAATCTGTCGGTTTGAAGCACTTCAACTAAGTTTTAAAAATATGTGCAAATTAAAACCGCTTCTACAAAAATGGCTTCAAGAGGCTGATTCAACAACCGGATCTCCAACCAATTTGGACAAAATTGCAGCTCAAGGTCGTAAAAGAAAGAAGCGAACAAGCATAGAAGTATCCGTGAAAGGAGCGCTTGAGTCTCATTTCTTAAAACAACCAAAACCAGCTGCACAAGAAATAACACAACTAGCCGACAGTCTAGGTCTTGAGAAAGAAGTAGTTCGAGTTTGGTTCTGCAATCGTCGACAAAAAGAAAAGCGTATGACTCCACCCACCGGAACAATTGGACCCAACGGTGAATTTATTCCAGCAAGTCAGTCACCCTCGCAGTCTCCCAAGCCAAGCATGTACCCGCCGTCCTCGGTAAGCATGGAGCATCCCGCTGTCACCGCAATGCACCACTATCAGCACCAGCACCAGACCATGATGTCGGAGCACAGCGCCGGGGCCGGTTTCTCCCACCTACACCTGCAGCACCAGCTGTCAGCCCTAGTCCAGCGGCCACAGCAGTCTCCCCCGCCGGCGGTATCTCAACACCACTCACTACCTCCTCCGTCTGGATCCTTGCAGTCGACCGCCATCAGAAATCATCAACAACAGATCCATGTTCAAAACTCGCACTCTCTTCCACCGGTGTCAACGGTGTCATCGCAGCAGCAGCAGCATCTCGATAATGTGAGCCCCGGGTTGTGAACCTTCTCCACTTATCTGTGTCTTTCTTTAACTTGTTTCATCACTGCTCTGTATCATTCAATGAAGCGGCACTCATCTGTGTTCATTGTCCTGTATATCGACTTAGTAGGGCCAATTCTCACTATTATTATAATTATACAAAAGTCTCTCGAATCAGGTAACATATATAGTTTAATTTTGTTAATTCAAATTTACTTTAATTGTGTCAAAATATAAAATTTAAAGCTATTAAAATGCTACAATTCTGCATACTACGCATACTGTATACAGTAATATTACGTATCTCATATTTGAGTGTTTTGAAACATGCAGACATTCTATTTTTAAATAAAAACAAACTCATTGTATATATATTTCAATTGATAATCTAATTATAAGTTCATTTCAAACATGAGCTGTGCTACTTGTATGTTTTAATATATATTTTTATGAACTATTAACTATAATACTTTTACACAACATTGATTGTAAAGTTGTACAATGTAAAGTTGTATACTGGTATAAATTATTGTTTCAAAAGGTTGTATACCGATTTGTCTTTAAAAAAATTATTTGTAATATACACATACACCGTAATCCTAATTTTGACGTTACACTGAAAAAGCTTAATTTAATTTAATTTAATATAATTTGTTTAATAATACCAATTTCTTGTTTAAGTTATATACTTTAAAAACACATTTTTAAATGAATATCATAACTAATTGTTCACATTTAACGACATATCGCTTTATATATATGCGTTAACTTGTAAATGCATACATCAGAGTGTTTCTGTATTCACCATTGTATATCATTTATATGTATTTGTATATGTGAGTTATGTTTAAAATGTCTGTTCTGTATATACGTTATATATATATAAAACTATTTAAATTAGCTTTTAATTTAAAAACCCTTTTTGTGAGAGACATGCGATGAAATGAAGTTGTTAAGATGTCTTATATACGGTTATACATAAATAGTAATATTTAAAAAAATTATTTATATATATATATACTCCTTACAGTTCAAAACTAATTTAGGAAGTAAAAATTATCATATTGTACAGAATAAATATATACATACATATATATATATATATAATTCTACTATTATATTTGAATGCCACTAATACATTAATTACATGGCACAGTATAACATAACATGCATGTATACAATCAACCAGCTCGGCTGACTTCACACCATGGGTTGCACAATGCTATACATATATATGGACCACATACAAAGTATACATAATTACGTATATATGATTTTGCTTCTTTCAAGTAATGGATGATTTATCTCGGTTTTATTATATAAAATATATTTGATTTCTGTTACTTCTTCCTGTTGAACAAATAAAATGTACGTGATTCTTCTCAATTGAGGGTTCTTTTTCAAGATCACATTATATAATACATCCCATCCCATCCTATTTCTTAAAAAATGAAATGCTCCCTATTATTGTATATTTTTTAATTATACAATTTATTTTTTAAATATTTATGTTCTGGAATTATTTTAGAACTATTCTTATTTTTCAGGAAAAATACAATTAATTTGTAGTTTTATTTATTTTTGAATATTTGGTAGGAATTATAGATTTATTTTAGATTCAAATATATTTAGATTTTTTTCACAAACATTTAATAACGAATATATAACGTAAAATCAACACTCATCTTTATATCTATATTAGTAATGCATTGTGTTACATTTTACTAATTGAATTACTTGACTTAAGCACAACTGATCTTTAAAGTGATTAATATATATAGCATACATAGGCCTGCGGCTATGCATTAAAAAATTTAATAAAAAGTAGAACATACATAATTTATATCATATGATAGACATATACATAGTTAGCAATTTATTTGTGTATGTAAAGTTTATTTCAATGTTTATCTCCAGCAAAGTGAGATATTTTATAGTATTTTAAAATATAAAAAAGTGAGAGATTACAGTGAGATTTTAGAATTTATTTTAAAGTTTCATATCGTTATTCTAAATATTGAATATATAACAGCAGAATATGCGCTCAGAAGCAATTGTTGATAAATAGATACCATGATTTTTTACCATTTTGAAAATGTTGTTTTTTGCTTATTGTGCTTAAAGTAATCGCAGTAATAATATACTGTCAGACATTTCCCCCTTCTGCTATACAAATTGAATTGTTTTTGATATTTTATTGTAGGTGACACGCTTTATTAGATATTAGTAATTGTTTGCAATATTTTATCCCAAAAATTACCTATTTAATACGTGTTTATCTCATATTTCTAAAGTAACACTTATTTTCTATACTTTGTAGAATTGGTAACTTGCTTGACTATAACTTGCTTGACTATAACTTGCTTGACTATAAGATTGTGACAGCTAAACATAAATTATATCTTAATAACGTATGTTTTCATACAGATTATTTATTTATACCAAACAATTTTTTTATTAATTAATTACAACTTTTTGTGTGTACTTTGAATGTAATACTTATGTCTATTAATAATAATAATATTGTATGAATATCGAGTAACATGGGATAGGATGGGATCCAAAATATTTAAAAAGAGGCAATACTGCACTATTTCATTTAAATATAATTCAACATATGAAAAAATGTAAAAATATCAGAAGGTTAACTAGACTCTTTCTTGGCGTTTAAAAATGATGAAAATTCCAATTAGTAATATTATAATAATATATGCGCATTAATTGGCATAATTGCTTTTTAATAGTATATTGAGTTTAGAATTCAATAATTCTTTTTATTTTTATTTACTATATTATAACAAATATAAACTGTACAGATTAATCATCTTAATTTTGTGAGTTTTAATTTAACGTCAAGTATATATTTGACTTTTAGTGTTACTTAGATTAAATTTTTCAATTTAAATAAATAATTAATGCGACCAGCTTAACATTAAAAACATCTAAACATTAAAAAAATTATATTTAAACATGTTCAATTTTTAATATTTTAAAAAATGATTCGATTTTTAAAATGAAATTTTAATATATTTAGAGTATAGTACATTATAGTTATCATGTTAATTTAAAGTGTGATAGTATATATTTTTAGCGCATATAACATTAATTTGATATCTAACAAATTTAAGAAATGTTATTTCTACTTTATATTGTTTATATGATAAAAAATGAATGTAGATCGTTATTACAATGAAGGGAATATGAGCATCCGACTATCTGTTTGTTGAACCTTTTATTTAAATTGTTATTTTTTAAATTTTTGATTGCGATCAATTTTTTTTTAAATAATAATATACAATAATATTTATTATTTTTTTTAGGATCATTAAGACGTAAACATCAAAATTTATATGTTTAAAACATTGTTGATTATATTTTAGCAATAAAATTTAACTTTAGCAATAAGGCTTTTTACCAAAACACGTTTAAAAATGCACAGGTGATTTTAAATAAATTCACTTTATGTACTAGGCTCCAAAAAGAATATAATTTAGTTAGTAGTATAATGCAATTTGGTAACCTTAAGTCGAAAGACGATGGTTTTAAACACTATTCTTGTTTTTGTCCGAATAATATTTTATTTTATTCTATATTTCTGGTTTGAGATTATCAAATAAGTGGATAATTATAGCTTTTTCGGACATTAAATAATTTAATAATAATATTAAAATAATTATCAAAAACGTATCTCAAAAAGTTTTTTTTATTACTATAGAAGTGAGGCGATTTAATATACTATAGTATATATATCTCGACATCAATATACTATGCCAACATTTTAATAGACACTCAGGATAATGAGCAGTTAGTTTGTTTGATTTCAGGTTTTCCGGACCGTACAAAGATTACTAAAATGACTCCAAAGCTAAAATGCTTTGAAATAATATATCAATGTTTTAATTGAGTTAATAAAAGCGGATGAATACATAAATTAAAAAAAATTATTTAAAATTATGTAAATATTATATATGTAATTATTCATCTATATATATATACACAATTACTTATATATAACAGTGTATAAAATTATATAAATGTTTTGAACTATTCATTAGATTATGATATGTACATGTAATTTTACTATATTTAACAAAATATTTAATTTGAATTATATATATATTTAATGATTAATTAACTGTTGATTCTTTGTATTAGAATTCACTTACATTAATTTCGTATTGAATTAATCATCTTTCAAAACATCAACAAATTCAAAACATTTAAATGATATGACTGAAAAACGATTCAATATTTAAAATAGATGAAATTACTAATGTTGACACTATTTTCAAAAATAGCAAATTGGAAATGTTTTTTAACGAAAATTAGACCCACCTGAATTATAAAAAAAGAAATAGTGGACCACTTGTCATCATATGCTTAAAACCCAACGGCGTTACAACACTTAATCACTCCTAAATGATCGCCTAGCACACTCTTTGCTACAATTCATACCACAGAGGACTACGTTTAGAGAAGATACAAGGCTTTATCGAGATGGAGGAAGGGAGAGAGAGGGAGGGAGGGGAGAGTTTCAAAAATCGACGACTCGTCATCAGCCTACGGCAGGCCAGAGACAACGGTTTTTGGATCCCTATGGAGATCGGGGAACGTCTTCTAAGACTATTGCTTCAAGGTTTTATAATATATAGTTCTGTATATGTGCGATGGAGGCAGGCAAAACTTTGAAGTTGGCATCTTGGGGATGGGGGGGGGGGGCCGGAGAGGCGGAGGACGTAA
>JAUZND010073713.1:0-16766 GCA_034780555.1 Coelogynopora nodosa
CGTATCTCGTGCATTCAACTACATTAGTTCGTTCAAATATAGTGGATGCACAATAATCCATACAGTAATATATACATTGTTTCAATTTTTTTCTATAGATTTGCGTACATGTGTTAGGAGTATTTCTGGGTTATTTTTGTATTAATTAAATGCTAAGTACGTAAAATTTCAAAAGCAATAGTTTTTTCCTATTTAATGTACAGATGATCATGTATATTATATGGGAACTGTTGAACAAGTTTTCTACATCCAGTTTTTTACATGTTTTCTGTTAAAAAAGCAGCATGTATGTGATTGCCTTGTTGTCGAACGCAGTAACACTTTCAGGATAAAATAGGCCATTACTGTGTCACAAGTATACCTAATTTAATTAATAAGTTACACTTTTATTTGTAATTTCTGTCTGGAAAGGTACGATGCCACGAGTTACAAAAGCAATATTTGAAAGTTAACTTTTTTATATATGCTTAGCGTAGGTATCATTTATTTTTCCAATAAGTATTGCTGCGATTATGAAAGACATGATTTTATAATATGTTTTCTCTTTACCCTTCGTACCTTTATGGCAATTTTACGTACATGTATGGCAAATTTTTTCAAATAAATTGACTTTTTGATTGAACTATATAATGTATGACCGTGATGTTTTACTCAGTGGCTAAAATACTTTTATCTAACTAAAAATATAACAAATATAAATTCAAAATTTTTACATACCAGAAAATTTTTTATTATTATTTAACTATTTTAATCCCCTCCGCAATTTCATACTTGCCCATGATATTAGTAACTAAAACTTGCAACATTAATAGAAAAAATAAAATAACGCAATTTAAAATAAGACTTAAATAGCATTTATACTACTTATAGCTTATTTATATAAGTAGTATAATTATAAAATATAGCAACAAATATAGATCTTGTGATCTGGAATCAGATGCAAAAAGAATCAAGTAATTAGTTGCATTGATTAAAAGTTATAGCATATATCTAGGTCAATTTATAGGTTATTTTCCCATAATTTTCCTAACTGGATTTTATGACGTAATCAGGTCATACAAATGATACCAATCGATTAATAAAAAAAACCTCGACAAGTCTTTAGAAGTATCTGTATACCAGCTGTCAGCTTTATCGGATGATAAAAAGTTTGTTTTTCCAACCCTCTCCACGTAGCAAACCCTACAAAATTAGATGTTAACGTACAAAGGGTTAACCAAATATGAACATCACTACAAATATTTTGAAAAATAGTTGGCTTATTTTGTTAAATGGATACATTTGGTATTGTTTTATAATCCCTCTAGTTATTTAATCATTAACACAGCATGAGTATTTATAAGTTCTATAAGGCAACAGAATAAATTATTATTGAAAACTCGCTCTGAGAAAAAGAACCACCTATTTTCCTTAATTATACCTCCTGTATACCATGAACGGAACCAGCTTTTCTGTTCGTCAGCGCTGTAGGATCGCGTTTATTCCCCTTTCCACGGCATCTCACTTGACACCTTTACAAGATCTTTTCTTGTACAGCGCTTTGTCGGCGATTTTGCCGATTTTCCGGTATTTGAGGACCTCGGGAGTTAAAGAGGCCCTGACTGGCATTGTTTCCACCATTAGACTAAATTGCCCCATTCGAGACAAATTTACTAGAACACGGTTTGGTGTCGTCCGTGTATGTCAAGTTTACCGTCATCTGCCAGCCTATACCAGTTTGTTAGTATCTGTCCAAATTATTGTGCAGTTAATATAATATGAGATTTAAGGTTGGGTCAAGTTACCTATAATTATATACTAAATTGAAAATCTTTGAATAGCATTTTCAGTGGTTTAAAAGTTTATACAGATCACTATTTACAATGCAGTTAGATTATATTTTCTTATAAAAAAAGACAAACGCATTTTGACGTGATAAACTGATCCAGTATACAGTTGGAAACATCGGACACATACAACATCTACGCGTGTATTCTGAGAGAGGGAGGGGAGGTTCACGGACGCATATTTTTATTTCCAAATAATTTTTATATTTATACGAAATAGTGGAATTGTCTCGTTAGCGAACATTTCACACAACCCCCTGAACTTTCTGAATACGAATTCGATGCAAAATTGTTAAATTATTGTTTTTGTTATCACAATACGTGATGTTTCTCTTTTACTGTTGTTACATAAAAAATCTATATGTATATATACGGTACACTAGAACAGAAACACAGAAGCTTGTATTTATCTAATACACCTTTTAGAACAGAAACATTAAAAATAGATATCAATTTTTTAGGTATATCAATATGAGATTCGTATATTTCTCTGGTCTTCATATCCTATATAATGTTGGGAGGTCAGACCCCCCCCCCCGACCATCTGCATCTCTCCCTTTCTTGGTGAGTATGATATGATGATGATGATGATGATGATGATGATGATGCCTTGTAGACAATCAAGTATATGACTTAGCCGAACAACTCTTCCGCTCCAGTTCTCAGGAAATTGGCCGACTGCTCGACAGAGCAGATAATTTCAGTAAGCGTGTAATATCAAGGCCGACCAAGCACAGTGATATGGGATGGGAGGCTAGCAGAATGTTCAGTCACCTTCTCTCAACCCTCCTCCAATTTTGCTATTATAACAAAACACTGGGTCTGGTAGCTGCCAAAACCCTTCGCCTTGATGGACACCCCACTTGACACGACAAACTTTTCTGTCCATCTCTTTTTAAAATTATTTTTCTACTTTTCGATGAAGTAATTTTTGCATTTTTTCCTCTTTCTAATTCTGTTTCCACCACCCTCGAGACATTATTTCTCGGAATTCGCCTCATTTACCCCACCACGTAATGTTACCGGGAACATTGATCTGCCCCTGGGCGCTCTGTTTTAAAAGTTGACTAAGTTGATATTAGCGCCAGGGAAGAATTATATTTGAAGGTATATAACTTTGCGTGCTGCTATATTATAAGCAGTGTACATTAATTTAAAGAACTTTTTCGTCCCCAAAGTAGGCCTATTGCTAACTATATAGTTTATTCGGAAGACTATTCCGTCCCACATTTGTTAAAATCTGATTCCAATGAGATTTTAGGTTGTGGAATATTTGTTGACTGTTTTGACCATATATATATATATTAATTATATATTATTAATTTTAACACATGTCCAGGTTTTTACTTTTAGTTTTTATCTGGACACTTGTTCAATGTTATACCAGTTAACTGAAGGATTATTTAAGCGTTTTCATCGAGGAAGAATTTCAACAAATTGTTTTTTTTACCATAAAGAAGTCTTCTTCTATATATATCATCAATAATATTAATGATAAACGTCTTCTAGTTTTTCCATAATTTGTTTTAATTGATATATTTATACAGTACAAAATATGTTTTATAGGTCAGAAAGAATTTTAATCTTTTGTATATTGTTTACGTGTCCATCATCAGTCTATAATCTAATTATCCGCATGATAGCGCAAGAAAACGAAGAATGTATGAATTATTGTACTATATGAATAGTCTTTTGAATCATATACAGTATGACTACATAGATCAGCTATTACAATATTATATGTACCCACCTATGCTTTATAAGTAATGTTAAAGCATAATATATTAATTATGTGTCTATTTTACTTTAAGTAACGAATTCTATATTACCCTTATTAGTGATCCAATATCTTTGTCCCTTGGCATATATAATAAAACTAAATTATTTCGCTCCACATCTTGTCAGGTTATTTATTATTTTCACCTTTTTTTATTGGAGGTTTGGAATGAGGATGAGGTATAAACAGGATTTAATTCATATACTACCGCAGATATTGTCTCACGTGCCCAAATTATACACTACTAAATTATTAATTAAGTGCATCCCTTCTACAACACAATGAACTGGAACTATATACGCCGAACTGTCTACCGGCTTTCACCGTGATGCCTGTGTGACGATAATCATAATAATTGCTATATAGTATAGGAGAATGAGCGCGCGCAAAAAGTAAAAGTAAAGACTGTTCTGCCTATTTATTTATAATGCAATACATAACCCCCCCCCCTGAAAGAACAGAGGGAATCCATGCACTGAGTATTATTATATAGTGTAATGAGAATTTTTTGTTTCCTATAAGTTATACACCATGATGGTTGGTTTTAATATACCCGTTTCATAACGGTATATTCTTCTTCTCATTGTCTTTTATTGGTAAAATTCTTACATTATATAGTTTATCGTATTATCCATATATTGATCCCTGATTCTATGCTATATAATATGTATATTATATGTAGCAATCCAACTTTCTAGACCCAATTTTCGTGGTTTGCCTAGGCAACTCTCCTTTAGTTTTTCGTGATATAAAAAATAAAAGTATACATTTTTCTTCTGCAAATCGAAAATGTTTTGCTCTAGTGGGCAATCGACAACTGTACATTGGGGTGAGGGCTTCCTGCTGTTTGTTGTTTTGTTCTGAAATGTTGATAGAATTGTTACTGAGGGTTGATTGATGCGTTTTAACTTCTTGCAGCTATGCAGCGGTCATATATCGCCTTCCACAGTCTAATCTAAATATATCAAAAAAACAAGTTTTGCCGCCGATGTCCTACTTATATAGTATAGTAATGTAGTAAAACTTGGAAATTTATATATATGGATATATTGAACGAATAAATATACAATATTATATTATTTCCATCACTAAATTAAAATGAACCTTCTATATACTACTGTTCATAGGTAATATAGTTGTCCACGATTTAGGCTATGGTTATGAAATTAAAAAACATCGGTAATCGATTTCTTCAAAATATTTATAGTTTGAAGCGCTTATTTTTAGGATTATTAGCTTTAGTGGTTCATGGAGTATAATATATTGAATTTAGGAGCTGGTTATTAAACAAGTTCATTAAATATTAAAATGAAGAACAAAAGCGGTGTATTCTATTGTTTTCAATTGATTAATACACAACGGAATTCACATCAGCAGTCTGTTGATTCTGCAGAATAATAAATAAGGCAAAACGCACCTTTTGTATATGTTTACCTATATATATATATATATATATATATAATGATACTGTAGGATAATCTCATGGACTGTATATGTGGGTAAACATTTAATTAACCAGCCTCAACAATTATTATCACGTGTATATAGAATTTTTTGGATTCATTTTTTATTTCAATTAATTACAATTAGTAAAATGGCTCATCTAGAAAAACGTAACGAAAAATTACATAAGTGAAATTAAAAAAATATCAATCAAGTAAGTGTGTAAATCAGATATATCGTTGGTATTCTATTAAACTCTGACATATCTGACAATTATATATTATATAAACTTATTTATTGATGGGTTGATTTACATATATGTTATATGCTTATAATATAACTTACAGTAATAATTTTGGTTATTAAAAAATGAAACAATCGTAATAATTAAATATATTAAAAACCGCTGTTCTTTCCAGTGAATTTGCCATTGGTTGATATATGTAAAAAAAACAAATTTAAACAATTAAATTAATCACAATTTCAGTGAACATGAAAGATCAAAATCTCTCTTTCATTGGAATCCATTTTTTATAACTGACATGGTTTGAATATTGTTTAAAGCAAGAATTGGATATTTCTTAGAGATTAAATAAATATATATTTTATGGCAGTTTACCGGACTAGGTCTCAATATTTTCAATATTTCCAATATTAATAGTATTTTTTTTAATAGTATTATATAAATTCATATTTTTATATATTGTCTCATTTACATTTAAATTTTTCTTGTTTTGTGAAGTATATTTCACTGTTGCTTATCGTTTTTCTTTATTTCTAATATTTTATTATCTTGTGTTAAAGGGATGTTTTTTAATCGATGACTTATTTCCATTATAATATGCTGAAAATGGATTGCTGAACAATATATTCAGAGATACATATATACATAACTATACACAGGTATAGGCCTGTGTATGAGAAACCTATTGTTTGCGAATAAACATATTTTATTCAATTAGTCACAATCTGTCAATCAAGTCTCTAATATAGAATAGATAGATAGCTCTTGACAACAATTATGTTACATTTAGAACAGATTGACTCTCCAGAGGGAAATTGTTTTTATTATCTAATCAGCTGATATGTAAACATTATACCTACACAAATATATGTAAAAATAATTTTTAAACGATATATTTTAATGCACATAACAATGTCCACTTTCTTCATTTGAATTAAAATGTATTAGTGTATAAGACATACTATAATATATAACTGCAATATTGTTATGATGCGTGTAACATATATCTATGCAGTGTAACATCTAATTGCATTTGAAATATTTTGATCAAGATTAAATCGTATATTTATTTACTAATATTTATTTAGTCTGTACTTTCAACATATTTGCAGAAACTTTCTACATTAATGAGTTTATTTTTAAGTTATAATCCTTATTATATAAAAAAAAATTATTTAGGATACTTATCACTTATTTTTAGTTTTCATCAACTATATAATTTGTATTAACCATTGATTTAGGCCAATTTATAGACCAAAAGACTGAAAGCTAACATTCAAATTCATTTAATTTAGTTCATATACCATTATATCAAGTTTCTTTTAATTCATTGTTCCTATAGATACAATACATATAATATGCTGGGTGGTGTTTCACCTTATATACTCTGTTGGGAAAACCATACTGTATAGGTCTATTCTTCTTTAATTTTTAACGGAAATTAATGCTCATAAATATATTTATAGAGTTTTAATGGAGAGAGTTAGCGGCAATCTTTTTGAAATCTGTGTGTCAATTTGTTTGAGATTTTTTAACCTTTCGTCTGTTTGCTAATAGGATTAGATATATACACGATGCCGATTCTAACGCAGTCATGTGTATGTGTTCCTACAACTGATTCACCGGAAAAAGATTCCAATACTACAACACTCTACGTACATTATTTAGAAATTAAAATAAGAAATTATAACTGTACATATTTTTCACTCATGCATTTACGCCGTCAGTACATACGGATTTTGTATAACATACTGAAATTCTGTGGAGTTTTGACAAGTATATTTAGTAATTTGGAGTTATATAACTTTGCACAATGGATAGAAAATGGGGGGTGGGGAAATATAGTGTTGACATTTTATTTATTGTTTCTATACCAGTCAAATTTTATATATTGTATATGCAAATCGTAATTATAGTTAAGCTGCTTTTATACTGTACAATGTGTTTTAAAAGCTTTTTTACAGCCTTTGAAAAAAAAATTATAATATGTTATAATTTAACAACTCACAGAATTTATACTATTCTTTCATTATCTCTAAAACATTTCACGCTATATAATGTAGAAATTAAGCCCAGAAGTAAAATATTTGTAAAAGTCTGGCAACATTTTGTGAGTTTAATGTAAAGTTTTGTAATTAAATTTTTTGCAGAATAAACAGTATGCAGAGTTAGTATAATATTAAATTACGGAGTTATTAATATATATAGTTGGATTTTCATTATTGAGTCATATAATGGATTCAATAACATAATTTTCTATATTTGCAGAATTTCGACAGACATCGTATAATATAGCTCAACGAATGTCTATCAGAATATATTTATTTTAGTATATTTAAAAAATATTTTTTGGTATTTAATTCTTGAAATTTTTAACTTTTCGCTGTTTATAGACGTTACATTTTTGTAAATATTTTAAATAATGGTATTAGATGCGTTTAGACAGTTTTCCACTAACTGTTATTTTTTGTATACATGTGGCCAATATAAGAGGTTGCTCGATGGTCTATTTTTAGAGAAAAATATTATAATAATGAAGCATACATTTAGAATTATAGCTTGATATTTTTCATTACTTGTTTGAGTTGGCTGGTGTGAAAAAGTGTAAACTATACTGAAAGTATTTTTATGTGGCCTTCGACACTATATAGAAGTTTGCGGAACACTGCTTTTGAGATGCATTATAAATCAATAGAACCTAAGAAGTTTCGGCGTTCCGCACCAATATAAAGGCTATTCGATTCATTATGATGTGCATTCGAAGTTTGCACTGTAAAAAATTATTTTCCGTGGGAACCACATTATCCAAAGTTATATTAACATAATTTAAATATATTACAAAGTTTTCGTTTAAAATAGATAGGATGTTTGGCAAAAATTTATACCAAATTAAATTCCACAAAATTATAATTTCTTCTAATCTATATATAACTAATTGCATGTAAGTAAACCGCTGACTGCAATTGTAATTATCTTACATTAATAAAATGTTTTTAATTATTCTTAATTATTTTATAAATATTTTTAAGTATATCGTTCTTGAGTTGTTTTTAGTAGTATGATCTCGCCAGTGTGATTGTCTTCTTATACAACTGTAAAAAAGATAGATATATATCCACGTGAACATAATTATCATTCAGTATTAGGATACAAGCGATAATCGTTTCTTGTGAATATGAGGATGATTTCTCATAATATACAGTTATATACGTGCACGAGAAATCGAGAGGAAATCACAATTTCATCTTGGTGACAGATAGAAAGGGTTGGGTGTGAACGAGTGATGGGTAAAGACCAAAGAGAGATGGATTCCACGACTAATCAACATCTCATCAATCTTTTATACGAGACCCATGCGGAATTATAAGGGGGAAGGGACGTTGAGAAATTGATAGCCTCGAATTCATGTCGGAATTAAATAAGCCTTGTTTTATTTTAAGCAATCCAAAACTGTATCATCTTTTACTTCGATTTTAGATCAGGTTATATCATATTATAGGAATTCCAATACGGCATTTGTGATGGTTTTCAAATGTATAGGCATACAAAATATTTTTATTAGGCTATACAAATCAAGTTACTATATATATATATATTTAACTATATTCAGTCACACTACTTTAAAAATAAAACTTTAAAGATTCAAACAAGCTTATTCATGCAATAAGCACATTGATATAAACGTTTCATATAGTAAACTGAGATATTGGATTCATATTTCTAGTTTCCTAGAACTTATGTGTTAAACATAACACAGACACATATATATGTTATAGGATGTTAGATAAACTTATCTTAATTTGTTTCAAAACTTTCACATGCATAATATATAGTGCGTGTGACATTTAGCAAATTAAGCATATTACTATTATTATAATAATGATTATCTGTATATTTTTAATTAGTTTCGTGTGATGTTACAGAAATGCAAATAGCATTATTTACTTAGATTTCTGGCCGTTTTGAATAAAATACCCCGGTATCTGCCGATCGCTCGTTGGTGTATTGGTTTAAATCATCCCGATTTAAGACAGAAATTATACCGAATTGACATCTTATTGCTGAATATTCCACATAATAATGTGCTGCGAAAAGTGAATTAGCTGTGAAAGTATGATATTCTTCAGTATACATAAATACATAATTGGAATTATTTTTACTGCTCCTGAAATTATTTTCATACTTAACTTTTTTTAATTAACTCAGTATGAGCAATTATCAAGTATGAATAATTTACAAATACATTATATTTTAAGGCCATCGGAGAAACTAATGATTTTATTATATATGTTGTAATATTTTATTAGTATAACCATACTTTGTATGTTTTAATATTACAGTTCTACAATATGTTATGGATGAATTTCTCAAATGTTTCTCTCATGCCTCTATTATCTTATCTAGAACCGAATATATATATATATTAATTAATTATATTGTCGTATATTGTTATCTTATACTTTAAAATCGATATTTTATCCTTACCAAATGTTCCATCGCTGCAGGACTAATACTTGTCAACAAAAACAAGTTATATATAGTTCCCATACATTCTCTTTGTTGACATTTTGCAGACAATATGTTGGAGAAAAGTATGTAGGAACAGGCGGTCCATGGAAACATTAATACAACAATAGGCACCTATAATAACAATGCATTGATGTCTATACTATAATTCATAATTCTACCTCATGATAGATAGGATCTAGATGTAATCCGTATACTAGTATACTAGGCATGTTTTATGTCTTGAGTAGTTAAGTGGTAATGCATGCGGTGTAGTACGACTTTTTTAGTGTATTGTATTATTTTTTGTCCGGCCAAAAAAATAATTTTTAACGGCTTTAATCGCTATTGTCACCTATTTTGTTACTGGGTTAGTAGTATAGGGTTATACAGCAACAATTGATTTTTGTTTATAGAATTGTTATTCAGGATG
This sequence comes from Coelogynopora nodosa, assembly GCA_034780555.1. Classification (NCBI taxonomy): domain Eukaryota; kingdom Metazoa; phylum Platyhelminthes; order Proseriata; family Coelogynoporidae; genus Coelogynopora; species Coelogynopora nodosa. The sequence continues at coordinate 10,230 of JAUZND010073713.1, forward strand.
TCAGGACTATCAGACATCACAAAGCATATTGTATGGGTTTATGTGAATTTCAGCGACTTCTTTTAACATGCTTTTGTAATATGGATTAATTTTATTTAAATAATGAGTTCTTATAAAGCTGTTATAGTAGCTATAGATATACAAGCCATAAGATAATAATGTAGCATGTTTATTGATATTTTATTTTACAGAGTTAAATTTAATGAAATATGTTTTGGTTGATATCCTATTTTTTAACTTTTGTAAATGTATAAAATGCTTAAAATTCAGTCAAAAAACTTTGAGGACACAATTATATTAAATTTCAACAATAATATTTTTTCTAAATTAAAATGTCCTTATACATTTATTAATAATGTACATATTAACATACTATTCATTTGAAAAGGTGAAAAAACTTTAATTTGCGCTAAAATATTTAACCAAATAAAAATCATTATTTAATTATTTTTTTACAATTTATCAGAATTTAAAATCCAGATATCTCGAAGAACCTTATAGATAATAATTTATTATTAACAAAATTTGTTTATTTCACAATAATTCTGTTATATTTCAGTTATATCGATAGTTTTAACATCATTTGCAACCAATTTAATTGTGGTTTCTGTAATATTCAACCCATAATAACAGGTTTAACTTAGTTTAACTAAACTAAACTTAGTTTAACTAAACGTCAGTGACCTACTTTATTTTCCTATCCAATCAGGGGACAACACTGGTCAAGCTAACGGCGGTGGACGATGACGATGGCGACAATCGCGTCATCCTTTACATGATCACTGAAGGCAATGAACGCGGCTTGTTCGAAATTGATCCCAATAGCGGAGAAATTACCCTATCACAAAACCTTAAAGAGACCGATGTGGGAAAATACCAGCTTAGTCTTGAGGTAACTAGTCATGGTGACCTTTTGTTATTATCTTCGTGTTTAACAAGAATTGTATTTGCTATTTAAAATTAAATAATGTTGAACCCTCCACTTGCCTTGTAATTTTCGCAAAAGTTTAATAAAAATATTTCTAATATCGGTCAATATTTTTTACGTTGATAATATTTTCAAATATAAAGAAAATCCTTTATTGGTTGAAATGGCTTCTTAATGATATTTTATTCACAATTATATATTAATATGCTTGTCAAAATAATTTGAGTACTTTCAGAAGGTATAATGTTTTTATAATTCAGTACAGGTTTTAATGACCCCTTTCTAGTAAAAAATGGGATTTAAATAAGTAATGTTATTGAACACATGTGTAATTTATTGACCATGCTTTTGGCACTGAGATAATACGTATTAAAAAGTATTTAACAATAAAATTAAATATCACTCATCTAAATATTCTATCGCAAAAAGGATCGCAGTTCAAATGAGTTTCGGACATTATATTAATAATTTTCAAATAACTTTATTGGTATTTTGCTATTTTCGGCTGTCTTTCTTATAGAGAGGAATAATATCTTTACTTAATTACAATATATTACATGTTACCTATACGTAAACTTTAAAATGATTGTTGCATAGCTAATTCATTCTCCCCTTACAGGTTCGCGACAACGGCAACCCCTCCAAGGGGAGCAAGGCCACCATCACCGTCATCTTCGACACCACTTCGCCCCGGCAGCCCCAGCCATACGGCGGCGGCTATGGGGGACCGCAGAGCCCGCGTCACGCAGCCGGCGATCGTAACCTCATCCTCGTTGTCTGCCTGGTTGTCATAGCGACCGTGCTGGCTGTCATCTTCCTCTTCATCATTGTCTGGCTCAAGCGGAAGCCGTCGGCTGGGGCGGGGGGGCCGCGTGGACGCCGGGAGGTGGGGGGTGACGACGGTAGGGGGGGCCACTGCCGCGGAGGGATGGGTCACTCGGGGGAGCTGCTGGACAAGCGCACGATCCGATTGGCTGGCTTACAAACTGGATCAAGGGCGGCCACGCTGCCGCTCAAGAGTTTTCTCGAGTCGGCAGCGGCTGGCGGTGGCAAGGACTCCTTTGGCACTGTTACGGTAAAGTCCTCACTTCCTTTCTAATTGTTTATCGGGTTGTTTGTTCTTCAATATATTTTGCTGTATTAGATATAATAATACTGATGATATTAAATACTTTAAAATAGTAAAGTATAAAATGTATTACATTTTCTTAAAGTAAGATACACCAATAATTACAACATCTTTTTTGAAGAATTTCTATTAAAAAATTAATGTTTTATCTTCATTTAAAAAAGATACATTCTTTGTAAAATAATGTATTGTTTAAATTTGTAATGTATGTTGTGTGTTAATATATAATATATAATTATATATTATATAATGTATAACGTTTTATAATTAACAGTATAGAAAGAATCGAAAATATCGTTTTACATTGGTAAAGAGAGGGAGACTAAAAAATATACATATTTTAATCAGTTCTAAAAGCGTTTTACTGTTTAAAAGTAAAAAGGTGTTTAAAGTGTTTAAAAAAAGCGTTTTACTGATTAATTTAAAATTTTTATATAATTTTTCATGAAATAATGTCATTTTTATTTAATGTTTATGACATCGTCATTAAAGTGACAAATAGTATCGTTTTGAGATATATTATTTAAATGATATATGTATAATGATACATTTTGGCGAAAACAAAATCTTTTTAAAATTAAAAAATATGTTTGTAGGATCTATTTAATGATTAGCATTTTAACAAAACTAAATTTAATGAAAAATGTATTTTGTAATTTTTTAGTGAAAAAAAATCCAATGAATTTTTAAAAGTAATTTTTTTCATACGTCATAGCATTAAAATCGTAAGATATAATTGCATTGTTTTTTTAATATGTTTTATATATGCACTCTATAAAGGTATTAGGAAAATTTCGACAACAAAAATTAAATAAATTGGAAGATAATAATGTATAAATTTAGTATAAAATTTAATCTTTTGAGCAAATGATGACGTCATAAAATTTAAACCGTTAAGTTAAATTTACCAAAATTTTACGAATTCTTTCTAAACTTTGATAATATATGTATATAACGAATTTTTGAACGACATTAACTTATTTTAAAACACATAAAAAAATTATTTTGGAATATAACTGTTTAAATTATGAGGCCACAGCTGCCAACCCATATGACTAATTAATTCAAATAAAAGTTGAAATGAATTCTTTAATTCTCAAGTAAAGAGACACTTCGCCAAATTTTAATATGAAGCAGAAAGGTAAACAGAAGATAAACAGTGACCGGTGATTCATTAATACGATGAAATAAATACTATAAAAGGGGCAACAGTTAAACTATTGGAGAGGTAACGGCGCAGTCCACTGGATTTTTTCAACGCTTCAGTTGAGTTTTGGTTTGAGTTTGTTTATGAGAAGGCTTTCTTTCTTTATCAAATTTTATTTTATATCGCATATTTATTACAGTAACGCCTCCTCCGTTTCATTTTTTATAGAATTGTTTTTCCATAACTCGACTATATACTTTACAACATTTATGATTGATGACTTTTTAATTGATTATTTCACCCATAAAATTCACTTGTTTTATGTATTATAGTATATAGTAGCACATACAGACTGATATATATTATTTTTAAAGATACACAATTTGATTAGATAAAACCAGTTATAATTTAGTGTACTGAAAGATGGTATGAGAGACGGACTATCCGGTGTATTTGATTGAATTTTTTATTTTTTTATTTTAATAAAATACTTATTTTATTTTATTTAAAAACTTATTTTACTTATATACGCCTCTATACTGTCCAGTTACCGGTACACATTTAATGAAAAAAACAGACATGCACATATATATATAATATAGGTTATTATAAACTTTCCCTATTTCAATCAATAATAATTGGATGAAATAGATTTACAATATTGATACAAGTTTCATATTGAAAGTGCTGAAAGTTTATAAATATTACTTTCCATTTTCATTTCCATTTTCATATTATGTATTTTTATTTATTAAATCGTATTTACAAAACACATAGTGTCGAAGTTCATAACGCGATAAAATAGAGTATTTCTTTGTTTTTTAAATTGTTGATGTTGATGTTTAATGTTTAAGTCAAATTTCACCGGAACTATGTGCATCGCACGGTACGTCATCATTTCCAAACCAAAAAGTAGTCTTATGGTTATACTCTTTCAAAGAAAGGCGTGCAGTAGATGAATATACATGCCATTCCAATAGCCTGTTCTACATAGCATCCCTATATTTATATTTATATATATATATACTTGTTATATACTTGCTAAAGTATCATTTTAAACACCTATAATATTGGTTTCCAGAATTAATGTCTCGCCACCTGCAACTTTTAGACACCAATCTCGGTTTTTAATTTCGATATTTTACTATTTACTCTCTCTAGTTAATGCAACATTTGCACACATTTTTATTACTTTTGAAAGGAATTATATTATGGTAACACGTGCAAATGTTGGTTTTAGGTGCTTGTAAATAATTTGAAAATTTTATTTTTATATCATTTTATGTAAAGATAGAAACAGGTGTAGTTTTTGGAAGTAAAGTATCGCAAGTTTACATCAAACCTGACCACATCTTGTTCAAGTGCTCAACTTTTTTTATACTAAATAACCAGGCGCGGTCTCAGAAAATTTGTCAGGGGGCAAACCATGAAAAGGGATAAGATAATTTTTTGATTGGCGGTACATTTCTTTATATCATAATTTTAGGATCAGACTGATGAAACGTATACCCTATCTCTAAGATTTTAATGATTTAAAGATTTAAAGACTTCTCTAAGATCTCTAAGGGCGTAAGCTTTCGTAAGGGGGGGGGGGACAAGTGCCCCTAGGCCCCCTGCGTCCGCCCCTGCTAACTATTAAACATATTGATATAGCCTCTTCTTATATTTAACAATATTTTTTTTAAATGAGTATAAAAAATATATTCTGATTGAAATTATTGGCATTAAATTAAGCAATCAATTTTTAACAACAGTGATAAAATGAAATAATATGATCTTGTCGCATGATAAGTCGCCATATATAAATTTTGACTGCAATATTTTATTATTTTTAGTATCTCGCAGGAACCAATCCTATTTAAAATAATGTTGTAATGTTGGTTATATTTTTCTGCATCATTTTAAAGTAGTAGTTATAGTCTTGCTTTTCATTAATTGTATACATTTATGCGAGATTAAAAAGTTAATTAAAAACTTTATATTTTTAACCCTACTTATTGAAACTATTTATTTAAAAAATGTTTTTTTTACTTATAGTCTTATTCTAACATATATGTGACAAACTTCAAATTTGTAACATAGAAAGGATAAGTTTATCATTGGAGCTTATTTATGTTCTTATAAAAATGCTAATTAATTATGAGTTACCCATCAAGTGCAGATTTATCGCTGTAAATTATAATTTCAAATCAGATATAAGAAAAGAAAAAAGTTTTCCTAAACGCAGCATCTACCATTCTAATGTAACATCCACATTAATAACCTGTGTATATTGTATATGAGAAATAAACACTATATATGTATGTGGTTCAACTCAGTTAAAGTTCCCAACTCCATATTATAGATTTAGCGCTGACTTTAGGATCGTATTACTATACACACATATATATATATAGTAAGCTACAGAAATATAATAATGAGTGCTGTTAATGTAAAAATGTTTGCTTAGTTATAAAGTGTGTAACAAAGTTTGAAGTAAGTATTCTCCTCTGTTTGGTAAGGCGTATTTATGGAGGAAGACCAAAGTTATATAAGTCACTGTACAGAAACAAGTTTCGATACTTTATAGACAGCCAGTCTCCTAAGCGGAACTGTTACATTCCCGGGAGTTAGAGCATGTTTCTTTCCTCCTTTCCCAATATCAGACTCGGTCTCTGCGCAGCAGTTTTTGTTTGTCGACTAATCCAAAAAGAAAGCTTTCAATTTCATCTGCATTATCAACAGTCAATATACAAAGTATAGCGGAGTATAGTCAGTCAAAGCCAACGGATGCCTTGTTGTGCTGTAGATGCTGCTGGCTTGTGTCCTTGTTTTGCTATATATGTTGGTTTGGTTGGTGTAGAGCTAGCTCTCAGTACTGCTACTCGAGTTCTCTTTGGAGAGGTGTAGGATTACGGACTTGTTTTTGTTTTCTTACGGAAGAAGTCATTTCGTTGCCTTGTTATAATATTGTCAAACAAATCTACTTTGGAGGAAGGCGTACTGAATCTGTGCGACCCAGTAAAGTGCTCGTGCAATTAGTAAAATTAATTGCGATAGCAGAATGTCTTTGATAACGTAAAGACTTGTTTAAACGCCACTTTAAGAATATGAAGATGCGGATTTATTTTCGAAAAATATTTAAATGAATATGCGTGCAACAAAATTTGTTATATAGGTTGTCCGGAAAAAAAATTCGTTTTTTTATTTCCAAATATATATTAGTCTTCAAAATTTCGTTTTATTAATCCAAGAATTATATTTGAAAAATTATATTAATAATAATAATACATAATAAATCAATAACGATTGTTAGTAAATGTTAACAATGATTATAAAAAGTTTCCATTGGCC